>JARHVA010005204.1:1032500-1162500 GCA_037957365.1 Torreya grandis
TTGATTTTTTTATGTATGGACGGATTGTAGATCAAATTTTATTTACGCTAAAATTTAAGCTATATTAAAATCAATCTTTCCCATTATTACTAGTTTTTAATCTAATCGTGTTGTAAGTGTGCTTTTTGACAAAAACATTACACTAAATAGCTTTAAATTAGAAAACATATGATTATTGGTTTTTATTATTACATACCTACAATAAAATTAATAGATAAACCCATGAAAAATTAATTTTTAGGAATAAATATTGTGCCAAACTTGTGCATAATCTTTTATTCTCAAGAAAGGCTAAAATTATCTAATTGAAATAAACTTGCATGACAAGTTATAAAAATAAAATAATAATGTTAAATTAATAACTTTTCATAAAAGCTTAGTAAAATAAAAATATGAACTAATATAAATAAAATTAGACTCAAGAGAAAAAAGTTAACTTATTGAAAAGATAAGGTCAAGATGCAAGAAGTTTTTCTTATCAAACAAACAACTCATGTACACTATACAATCTAGGTGTCCCAAATTGATATATATAGGAAACTGACTAAAATAAATTTAATTTTAGTTAACCTCAAATCTAAAAAATTCATCCCACCTCTTGAGGACGAATGGATAAATAAACTTCTAGTTGTTCACATTCAATGAACTTCACTCTAACTAAACTTCTATCTATTTTTTAAGTTCTAAAAAACTATAAAAAATTAGAAAAAAATAATATAAGATAAATAAATTAAATAACACTCATAAATAATAATAAAAATTAAAAAACTAATTGTAACATCAAATATCAAGTCTATCATCTCCTTAAGTCTTCCATGAATATACTTATGCCAACCCTTAGTGAGAATATCAGAAAATTGATCTTTACTTCTCACTACTCAATGAGAAAATGTTTATCATTGACCAAGTATCTAAAAAAAATTATGTTTGAGTTCAATATGTTTGGTTGTATCATGGAAAAATAGATTTTTTGACAATTATATTTCCCCATTGTCAACACAAAAATTATCTTTGGATCAAGTTAAGCATCTCTAAGATCAACTACAGGTATTATAAAACATAATATTTATGTACACAATAATGTAAGGGATGTATATTCAGATTTAGTAGAAGATAATTACACTATAGCTTGTTTCATTTATGACTATTAAATTGTATGCACCAAAACATTACAAAATGTGATATGATGCCTAATGATGATGTAGTGATCTCTAAACTATGATCAAATGTTTTATCTTTGACATTTGAATCTATATTATCTACTTATATTACTTTAGATCGATATAAAACCTCTCTTGTTAGCATATTATTATATTTATGATCATGATCTTAGATAATTATTTTCTAACAAAAAAGACTATCAAAGGACTCAAGTATTTATTTTAATCTTCAGAATATGATACAATTATTTTATCATATTATTGATTTTATATATATATATATATATGTATGTATATATATATATATGTATATATATATGTATATATGTATGTATATATATATATATATATATATATATATATATATGTATATACATATATATACATATACATATATATAAACTATAAATACTCTCTACAACTATAAAAATTATAAGATAAAAAGAGATAATATGATAAAAATTAGAAGACGGATTAAAATTGTAACTAAAAATTAGAAAACAATGATGAAATGATGTCACGCTTTGTTAGCTCAATCTCAAGTATATTTAATTCAATGATTGTTATCTCAATCTCAAGGATATGTAATTCAATGCCATAGCTCATGAGAATAATATCATTTTTCTCCTTAAAGGTACAAACCACAAAATGAACACAAAATCATGTTATATGTTAGAAAAATCATGAATGGAAAAGTCAAACTCATGGTTTAAAATATGACTTTGTGGAGGCTAAATATCTAAATGTTGGTTAAGTTGGCTATCAGAGATAAATTTAAGGCTACCAGATGCAATGTTTTAGTTTAGGAAGACAAACCTATAATTTTATATCCTATGATGTATTATTTTGAACATGTAGGTGAAAGTTATGTGAATTTGAAACTTTATGGCCTCCAATGTTTGACAATTTGACCTATAAGTCTTGTTAAATCACACTAAAATCACAAAGTCATCAAAACGAGTCTTTTACTATGGACACCAAATATATATGCAAGGAATTGGAATAGAAATAAAATAAAATCAATATATGGATATTATCACATGTAACTATTCCAATTCAACACATACCTTTGATTGGTTGAGGTAAGTACCAAGAAAAATATTATGATAATTAACATATACAAATCATACCTCAATCATGTAGCTCAATCTACCTTTTAAATGAGAATGATGTTCCCCAATGCAAAGTAGACTTTGATTAATTATTAGATGTGTTTGGTAGACTCAGAATATGGACTTGAAGTAATAGATTGATAATGGATAGACAAAAGAATTATTGATATAAAAAGGATGTTCAATGTAGCTCTCTTATGTTTCTTAAATTTTGTGCGGAGAGTGAAATGTTTAAATATAAAAAAGAATGGAGATTTGTAAAGAATTAAAAATTATTTATAAGACTCTAGAGAGAGAAGATGGTAGAGGATTCTAAAGAATAGAAGACTCTAGTGTCCATTTAAGATGACTATTGAAGATTAAGATGTGATTAGATAAGTGGTTAATAAGAGAAAGTATGGTTAGGTGAGAGTATGTGAGAGTGAATATAAAATTCACAAAATAATGGATAAGACATTATTAGTGAAAAATTACATAGGATTTAGAAGAATTAATTGAGCCATGGCATGATATAAAGGTTAGTATGTGACAAGGGATGAATGGGTTATGTTAGAGTAATGATTTGAAAGGATAATAAGAAAAATTAGATGGAATTATATGATGTGAGGATGAAGTGAACACATTTATATATATACACCCCTATATGCTACATGATCCATACACAACTTATACAATTATAGTATCTTTTTGAGATAAGTTAGCTACCATATTCTACTTCCCCTCACGTAAAAATGGGGGAATATTAGTGGGGACATGTCATATAGGCATGGCTTACAAAGATTCACATTTTTATATTATAGTGGGGGCATGAAAAATAGCCATGACTTCCACACCAGTACTCAATATCTCTAGATTATAGTTGGGGCATGTTATGTAAGAATGTTATCCATAATTACACCCATTATTATATTATCCATATTTAGTGTAATTTTGTCATAGAAACATGTCCTCCACACTTTCAATGATTTTAGATTCACTAGATGTCTTAGTTATATGATTCAAATACATATTTATCATAGAATTTTATACATTAATATTATAGTCATACTCATATTTTATCTTGAGACATACATGATGTGCATATGCCATGAAAAGGGTCGTTGAAATCTCAAAGTCAAATCATTTTCCATATTTCAAATCCTGTTATGGACTATTATCATATGAAGGTTAAATTGTTATGCATTTTTATTAAGACATTCTAATGTAGTAGTTGGTTCATGTTATATATTTTTAGTTGATTAAATCCATCAACATTACCAAGATTATAATTTATATTTTATTAAATCATCTAAATTTAGTATACTTATAGATTATATTTGATTAAATAATCTAACCTCACTAGATATATATTGTGAGTTGAATAAATCACTCACACTCACCAAATCATGCATGTATTTGGGTTTCATAATTGAGTCTAAACAAGCTTAATGGACTTATTGAAAGTCACCCTTACACCAATTTTAGGGGCTTCTCTCTCTCTCTCTCTGTATATATATATATTCACTTGTAGGTTAATAATTATCCTAATCTTAGCATCAATGACTCGTAATGAGACATCCTTTTAAATAAAATTTCCAAAAGTCAAGATGGTCACATCAAAACACAAGTGTAATCCTACCCTTACTCTTCTTACTTTCAAAAATATCATATTACTTCAATTTCATATTCAATACACTAACTATATATTATAAAATGATCTTGGCTACAGGTTAGTCACCAGCAAAGCACTCAAGTTGGGATCACACAAAGACAAGGTGTGTATACACACCCAAGTATGCATTTATTTATTTTAAAATAGCAATTGCATTATTAAATTATGGATGGGGGATATAGATAATAAAATGTGATTTATGTTGTACCTTATTCTTTTAAACTTGTAAAATATATATCATGTTTGTAGTTTTTAGTTATAAACCTACACACTACAAAAAGGCTCACATTCATTATCTCTTTGTGCTTAAATTTATTATTTTTTGGTTTAAACATTATTGTTATAATGACAAGGCCTTAGGAACTATGTAAAAATATATAAACCTAATTATTATCCTTCAATGATGTTTTTGGACATGTACCTATTTTATAAGTTCATTGAAACTTATCTCATATATAGACACATGCGTTGATGTAGGTGTCTAATTTTTCTAAAAAGTGTCCAGTGACCAAAATTAATATAATTTTAAAATGAAATATATCATAAAAGTTTAACTACATTATTTAGTGTTAGGTATTTTAAAAATGGATTGGTATTTATACAAGATAAACCCTCATTCATTCCTCACCTAACAATTATCTAGAAAACACAAAGAACTCACAAGGAAACTTACCAAAAATAATTCAATAAATCATTAAAAGGAGAAAACCTACCTTATTTATCCTTTTTCCATATCAGTCATAGGAGGAGTATTAACACAAGTATTAATCATTCAAAAAATATTTCTTAAACCATATTTACTAAGTTAAAAGCTAGGTCATTGCATATCTTTACTTATCACACATAACATCTTTGTGCATACATAATCCAACATGTAAGGAAGAAAAAAATAATCATGATGCCCTCTTCATGGTATTATATATGTAGTAAACACCCATTGACATAGGAGTCCTTTGGTAAGATCAAAACTATGAGCCCACTAACCTATTTTTTTAGAGTCACTCCAAGGGTGAATAATCTATGGTTTGATTATTTGACAAAGAGTGATAACTTGTAAATTTGATTTAAAGACATCATAAGAAATATTATCAAAAAATTATAAGGGTAAATTTTTTCACAAACATATCCATTAAGTATTCCATACATGACACCTATAATAATGTTATACAAATTGGTCAACATAACTGTCTAGATATGATGCAAACATCCGAGGCCATAAAAAGAATATTTAGAATCTAAAAAATATCTAGGATAATCTTCCAATCCACTTCTATTTTATTCCAAATTAGACCTTCATGAGCACACTAAACTAAAAATTACCATTATTCTATATTTATTTAAATATCTATCAATAGTTTTACTTTACTATTTTTAATAAATGTTAATTGTATGAATTCATAATATTTTTGTCTAAGTTTTTAATTGATTAACTTTCTCACTAGATTTTTTCACAATCCTTGTGTAAAAGATAATTTAATACCCCTTAACCCTAGATAACCATACATATATAAGTTTAGGCTTAAATAACTACTCATTATGTTCTTATTTATGGTACTTTATTCAAGAGATCATGTAATAAGATATTATGTAGATGTTTAAATCATGAAGAAGTTAAATTATAAATACTTGAAGTACATGATAGTGTATGTGGTAATCATTTTAGTGGGAAGACATGTCCTAATAATTATGAAAATATGCTTACTATTGGTCTCAAATGGAACAAGAATGATATGATCATGAGAATTTTTTTCCAAAATTTCTAAAGTATGGAAACCTTAATCATGCTCCATCACATTAATTACAAGCTATTATTTCACCCTTGCCATTTTATCTATTCAATTTTTATCTAATCATAAAACTAAATTTAAAAATAATAGACAACCATAAGTTCATAATTACTACCATAATTACTTCATAAAATGGGTTGAATCCATACCATTATAGTCCACTATGATACACATTATTTCAAGATTTTGACTTCCATTAGCTATTTTTATGAAACATGGATCATATTTCAAAAATAAACAAGTTAATACATTTTGTGCAAAATAAAAAACCCATCATACATTTTATACACCATATTATCACAAATAAAATGGTTAAGTATAAGCTACAAATAATACTCTTCTTAATATTTTATTTAGAATAGATGGAAAATAAGGAACATATTATCCTAATTAGATCATTTATGTACTTTGGTCATATAATACAAGTGTGCATATAATAAAAAAATCAAAGCCATAATCTCTTGTTTACTATATAAATTCATATTATCACTCAAATTTTAAATTACTTAATTGTTTTTCTCCCTTAAATCCATAATAAAAGATAAGTAATAGCGAAAAAATTGATTACAATAATTATAAATGCCGCATGGAAAACATACCCAAGTTATGAAACATCTCAAAATCTATCAAGATCATATCAAGTAAGAATATGTTAAAAAAAATTTTAATTTAGAATTTAAATTAGGATATATAGTGTTAAATTAAAATAAAAAAACACAAATTAATATTAATAAAATAAAGAAGAATTCAAACCCAACTGGCTAGGTCCATTTGTGATTAAAACAAAAGTGGGTATAGAGGATTATTGGTTAGAAAAAAATAATTAAAACCTACAAAAAACACTAAAAACATCATGAATTTGTTCAAATATTATTCTTAATATAAAAACAAACTAAAAATAAAGTAAAAACATGAGTGCACATAGATTCTTGATTGTTGTATCATGTTATTCTACCACTTGCACATGTAATTATTTTGATCAATTATTCAAAGATATTATTTGTTGTTGAATCTTGGGATTATTTTATATTAATTTTCACCTTCATAGATATGAAAAATACAAAATAGTGATAAATTATTCCATTTTATACCATTTAACTCTCTATTTTCATAGTCTACACTAATAAAAATTCAATTTTTGTCAAGGACAATAACATATAGTATAGGGAAAGAACATTATTCATTATTTTACCACTTTTTAAATTCCTAAATTATAAAAATATTCACTTATAACTCAAAATATGAGTGAAAATATTTTATTTCATAATTTTTAGACATTCGACTCAGTTTCACAATGCAAACCCCTCCTTATTCATGTTAAATCTATATTTTCGAGTGTTATATTGCTCATACATGTCACATAATTTTAAAAATATACATTTCATGAAATTAATATTTATAATAAATCCTATACATAATTATTAAGTGTCCTACATATTTTTCAAAGTTACAACTCACATATACATTGGGGGCATATTCCTCATACATGGTCATGCAATCATTTCTAGTGCATAGTTCACATTAAAACATGTGTATTTTTAAAATCTCTCTCATTAAACATAATTTTAAAACCTTGGTTATCAATAAATTATATTTATTTAAATTAAAAAATTTCCAAAAATACAAAAATGTTCACATATTTGAAAAAAATAAAAAATAAACAAATATTATAAAAAAATTAAAATCAAGACCTAAGCATGATTATATATCTAGTTTACATCATTGACATATGTTATTTATATCAATATTAATATATAAAATATTGTATTTATATTACACATGTATTTCACTATTATTCATGAGTATTATGTAAGACATATGAATCTCATATGAACTAAGATGTTGGACTTGACTCTAGCTAGTCACCTTGCTGAACTATGGGCATATTTTCCATAATTTATACTATGTACACATTTTATTATTCTAAAAATCCTATATAATTTATATGTCTATAATAATTAAAATTTTCCTTCAAACATATGTATCCTAAAATCATGTGCATGGATATGCTATCTGATAGAATATGATTACATTACATAAAATGGTTAGACTATTTCCTAATTCTACATTCCATTCATGTTGTTACTTAATAATATTATAATAGTTATTTGATTATCTATTTTGTATGTCCCATGTACCTTGTGTTTAATTTTTTGTGTATCGATATGAGATATTTTCTTTTTTGTGGGAAATTTTAACATTTCCATTTCCTACATCTTTTGGACCTTTATTTTTGTTAGGATTTGAAAATTTCCCTTGTTTGTGATATTAATCATGTATGTTGTATGTGGACCTTATAATAATATGTGTAATATTTATTCATGTGACATTCAAACATGTCCCTTTTACATGGCCCTTGGAATTCTTTTATGACTTTGTGATTTTTGTGTTGTGTGCTTATTAACGTTGTTAATTTTTATGAGTTCCATGATCCATATAATTCACTAGATAATGCATAAGATGCTAAATTTACATTATATAACTATGATATTCATGGAAATATTTATATATTTCATTCCTCATATGTCACATACATATTTTAAATAATATAAATCTTAATATGTTGACATAATTTTCAAATATGCTACATTATTCAATGATCATATCTTACTATGCATAATGTAGTTAAATTTTTGTTGAGATGATTGAATTTCATGATAAATTAACTCACCTAAAACGTGGTGAATTTTAGTGGAATTTTAATTTATGATATAATACTTTTCAAGATTAAAAAATTAGTTTCCACTAAAAAATATAGTTTCAATGTTTTAGAATGGTTTAACATTCAATCATTGCTATAGATTATGGGAAAATATATCATGAAGATGCACCTAAATTATAATATCAAATTAAATATTTATATATTTTTGGGTCCATGATATATATTCATGCATAATTTGAAAATATAATTTACAAATTTACATATAAATACAATCACATACTCTACATTACCAATTGGTACATGATACAAATTCATGAAAACTATGTTATCTTTCAAAATTTTAGTACTATTTGATATCTAAGGACATGGTAGGATCATCAATATTCTCATTTTTATTTTGATCATGCATTCAACAAAAAAAATTGTAGTTGAATCTACAATCTATCTACATGGTTGACTAAGTTAAATTATAAAATGCATAATTTAGAGGTTGAGTTCCCTCTAGCATAATGTCTAAAAATACATTACGGTGTTATATAGAACAATTTAGTTTTTTCATCCCTAAATGGTTTTATTTATTTTAAACAAGTTAAAATTCATTTTGTGTATTGATTATCCTTGAATTATCCATTGGTTAAACTAAGGAATCAACTTTTCCAAGTAATTCATGGGAAGAACCAATTATTCAATGCTTCAAGAAAGCATCATATCCAATAAAAGTAATAATAGCATGCATTGGTTTCACATATATAGGTCTACTCATTCATTTTTATTTTCAATATTTTTAAAATCAAATTACATTTTGATTTTCAATTTTACATATGAGTATTAGCTATGTTTACATCATTGTAGGATTTTCCATGGAACATGTTGCATGATTTAAACTTCTCCCAAATGTAACGTGTATTATACACACTCATGTAATATTTATCCTTTACTATAGTGATTTAATTTATATACCAATGGTGTGGCAAATGTAGTGACTCAAATTTCGTCATAAATACATGATCATGTCAAGTTTACCCCTATTTTACTTTAATTGACTTGTGAATTTAATATTAACCTATTTTTCCACCTCACCTTATCTTAAGAACATGTATAGATTTATTTATTTTATAATATTTCACCTAAATAAATGATTTATCTACTAAAAACACACCTATGCATATGTATGGACAAGTATGGACATAAAAGCCACATGTTTCCCTAAAGGATAAAAACATTTAATAGGGGACAATAGTGGTAAATAGTAGTATCCCATATGGGATGTTCCTTTCATTAAACCTCTAACAATAATTTTTTAAATTAAAACCTTAAATTACTTTGTGGTTAATTTTTTTAATTTTTACTGGCATGATATTTTTCATTTTATATTTTTGTAAAGGCAAATTCAAGTCACCTATTCTACCATTTGAAAATTTAAATATAGATGCATACTTACAATACTGAACATTGAACAAAGTTTCACTATTATTCTAAATTATGATGCTAAGCATTTCATGTAGTCATCATCCAATTCAAAAGATTATTTTACCCAAATCAAAGAAAATAGTGATTATGTATCCAATCCATCTCTATATGAATTTATATAGTCATAGGAACAAAGTTTCACAAAACACTCTAAGTGGGAAAACTACATGGGATTGAATTCCCTCTTTAGAATATTAGATATGTATATAATTATTGTGTTATCCCAAACCATTACACTCCCATATTTTTTCTTTTCAAGTTGTTAATCATTACAATCCTTATCAAGGTTTCATATTTTAAGAATCAATTTTATGGTACTCCATACACTTAGAAAGGTCAAATATGTGAATTCAACCCTAAATTAAGTTATCACACATGATTGTGACTTGAATTATTGATTTAAAAAAAATATAATATCAAAAAGTTTGGGAATATAGTGTAATTTGATCCTCTCCTAAGTTGGATGATATTTTCCCTCTTTAGTTTTATTTCTATATTTTAGATACTTAAATAATCAATCCTTATCGGTTTGTTCCAGTATTTTTTTAACTCACATAGTCAGATCTCAAATAGTAAACAACTAATTTTTGTATATTGTTTAGATTCAATATTCATTCATTCATTTTAATTTGTCAAATTTATAATTTAGATTTTATTATTCCTATCGAAAATTTAATGTACTTGACATTGTTATAATCTATTTAATTTATTTAAATTAGGTTTAATTCACCTATTAATTAAAATTATGATAAAACATGCACCTATTTATTATTATTATAATTAAATGACCATTTAATTCCTTATGATACATATTTCATATATTATTTTACAATATAATCATGATATGGTGACATATTATTCTCATGTTAGCACACACTGACATATTTTTGTATAACATGATGTGTATAACTCTTTTCTTTTGAGATGAGTAATTTACAGGCTACATGCCTCACCTCAAAAGATAAAAATACTATGAAATTTTTTATGTATGGATGGAGTGTATAACACCTTTTATGAATCTAAAATTTAAGCTATATATCAACCAATCTTTCCAATTATTACTACTTGTTAATCTAGTAGTGTTTAAAGTGTGATTTTTGAAAAAACAATGCACTAAATAAGTTCAAATTAGAAAATATATGATTAGTGGTTTTCATTTTTTGATACTTATAATAAAATTATATTTAAACACATGAAAAAATTAATTCTAAGAATAATTATTGTGCCACACTTGTGCACAATCTTTTATTAACAAGAAAGGTTGAACTTATCCAATTAAAATAAACTTGCATAACAAGTTATAAAAATAAAATCATAAAGTGAATTTTAAATTAATGTCTTCACATAAAAACTAAGTAAACTAAAAATATGCTCTAATATAACTAAAATTAGACTCAATAAAAAAAATTGTCTTATTGAAAAGATAAGGTCAAGATGTAAGAAAACATTCTCAGCAAGTAAACAACTCATGCACATTATACAAGCTAGGTGTCCCAAATCCTTATAAAATAAGAAATTGAATAAAATAGATATAAGTATAGTTAAATCAAATCCAAAATGTTCATTCCACCTCTTGGGGATGAATGGATAAATTTTTGAGCTCAATTAAGAACACATTCAATGAACTACACTCTGACTAAAACTTCTATTTATTTTTCACTAAGTTCCCAAAAAGTGTCTATAATTTTAAAAAAAACTAATATAAGACATTAATAAATTAAGAAACCCTCATAAAATATTAAAAAAATAATTCTAACATAAAATATCAAGTCTATCATATGATTGTGTAATCCCTTAGTGAGAATATCATGAAATTAATCTTCACTTCTCACCTACTCAATGAGAAAATGTTTATCATTGACCAAGAATCTGAAAAAATTATGTTCGAGTTCAATATGTCTGGTTGTAGAATGGAAAACTAGATTCTTGGAAAATTTTATTTCTCCATTGTCATCACAAAAATATGGGTTGGCTCAAGTTGAACATCTCTAAGATCAAATAAAAGTATTATAAACCATAATTTTTATGTAAAATATGATGTAAGGGTTGTATAACTATATTCAGTAAAGGATAATGCAATTTTAGCTTGATTCTTTTATAACCATTAAATTGTATGCACCAAAAAATGACACAGTGTGATATTTTTGATATGATGCCTAATGATGATGCATGGATCTGTACTATGATAAAATGGGTTATCTTTGACATTTGAATCCCTACTATCTCCTTATTTCACTCTTATTCCATCTAAAACCTCTCTTGTTGGCCTTTTTATTCTATTCTTACTTTTTTGGGACCTTTCTAATTAGTGTAGAACATCCCTCTTAATGACATTACCATCCATATATATTGCATAATAACCTTGATTATGATAGAACCACCAAAACAATTTCACAAACTCCATTGATGGAACCATGACCCAAAGGTTAGTCTCATGATACCATGAGGTGGTTTTATAATCTAATAAGGTTGTTTTTTTACTATAGCTGTTGGTTAATATTAGCCAAATTTTGGCTACCATAGACCAGGTTCATTAAAAACTTGATATTTCATGTTTTATAACCTTATTCATATCTCTTCCAAGCATTTTTAGGTTTTAAAATGGTCTTGTTGAGGTCTTATTAGCAAAATTTAAGGTTATTTTGACAAGAGTAAGGTAATGGTTTGTATTTGTCTTGTGTTAGTCTAGTCATAAGGTGAAGATTAAAAGATGGAGTCAAATGATGTCAACAATCCATAGGTTTCTCTTCAAGTTATTCTACCCCTTCATCACCTTACATGAACATTTCATATATGTTTGGAAAAGGTAAGGTTGATTTTCAAAGCTTAAGGTAAAAGAAATTGAAGAGGAAAGTGAATTTAACTAACTCTAATGTTTTTCAAAGGCAAAAAAGATAAAATATACATACATCACATTTTTCAAATCTTTTTAATGAGTTATCTAACAATGAACATACATTAGGAATGTTAGATTATGTCATTTTTGTAGGTTCAATGTCCAAATTGAGAGAATCACTCCTTTGCAAGTAGTTATAAGCACTTGTATGAACTTATAGGATCCACTTTTAGGTGAAAACATATTAAAAGTATATATTCATCTTATCCAATTCATACCCATGGATATCAAGCTTGTATAGGTCTTAAAAGTCCAAAACATGCATAAGAACCTCCATTGACCTCTTTATAGACTAATGAAGTACCATTTCATATGCTTTGTATAGACAGAGGAGAGAGAGCCATGGATTACTATTGGGGGAAGATTAATGGGGTCTAATTTAATTTAATATTGTGTCATTTTTCTTATATTTGTTCCCCCATATTTATTAATGATTGTTAAGACTAATAGGCGGTTTTAAACCTCACATATACCCCATAGGCTCAATTTTGCACAATTTTCTTAGAACTTGGAGGTTTTTGGAGCATGGTAAGAATTTTTAAATTTAAATATGTATATTTACAGTCATTTAACACACTAATCCATTAGTTTCATACATGTGAACAAACCAAGCATCAACATGAGCTTCCATGTGAGACAAGTTACATGGCTTGCATTTGAAGTTTTGAAGTTTCTATAGCTACTTCAAGGTGTAAAAATGGTTTTCAGATATTATACATAAAAATTTTATAATTAAATCATCTAAAATTATATTTAATTATCATATTGATACATTATATACTTCAAATCTCTCATATGCTCATTAACTTCTATTATTGCAGGCCTCCAAAAGTAGGGTTATAACTTCATGACAAGTTTCTGAATAAGGGTGTTGATGAATGCAAGTTTAAAAAAAACTTATATAAATATTTTTTACATTTAAAAGACTAATTTAAAGATATATGGGTATAATTTTTATCATGAATTATCCTTATGGAACACTAAGAGCAAGAAATGTAGACTTATAGGTCTGTTGTCTTATATGTCTCATTTTCATGATAACTGGGATGCATATGGCATTGTAATATGGATTTAAAATATTAATATATGATATAAGATAAATAAATGAGATAGATAATCCATTTTTACCCTAAATTATTTGTAACCCACTCAAAACATCCTTTCCAAGAGCTCACCATGTAATGAACTCCAACTGCCACCTACAAGTCAATCTTGGCCTTTGTAAAGAAAATGTGAGGTTTGTTGTACTTAAGAAATTCCTAATGGATCAATAAAATTTTATAAAATAAAATAAATAATTCCAATATCACTCTATGATATCAATGTTTTATGAAGAAGAGACCTAGACTGCATACCTACAAGCCTGTCAGGATGATAATGACATGTGAAGTTATGAAGAAGTGAATGACATGTGAACTCATGGAGTCTAAATATTAGAGACAATAATTATATATAATTTATAGATAAAACATAATATTCATATGATTTTCAAGGTAAATGGAAGTAGGTTCCAAAGATGGAGAGGTCTATTTAATCTTACTAGGCCTAAACCTACACACATAGGCCTATGTGTAAACTAATGAATAAGTATATTATTTATCAATAAATAGAAGAGAAAAAGGATATAAAATGAGTTTGTGGAAACTAAAATATTTTTATATAATATAAAAAAATTTCAAGAGTTTTTTTGAAGGGTTTCTATCCCAAAAGAGTAATCAAGACACTCAATACACACCTACAGCCAAAATTGTTTTCATGAAAATCGTGAAAATAAAAGATGAAATAGTTGCATAAAAATTAGTTAAAGTGAATAAAAAAGTGTATGAAATCATAATATAATATTAAAGTATTAAATATATTAGATAATTATACAAAATAAACCTATCTTTAACTTGTAGTCACATGGTCACATTCACCTAAATATAAAGTGGTCAAATCTAATAATCTTGAGGAATTAAGGGGTATGGAGAGAATGTGAGGATGTAAAAGGGATTTTATTATACATATTATAAAATAACTAAATGATAAAAATTCATATTAAATCTTTTAGGACTATATAATCTACATTTTAGGCTTAACATGCCTAAATAAACACTCACAAACCTACACAAGCTTGCACATAAGGACGATAAAATTTGCATGTTGGGAATAAAGTTTTAAGGTGGAAATAATAAATAATATATATAATAGGTTATAATCTTATTCCATTTTCTATAACTCATTGAGAAAGAGATAATAGGGCCCAAACATAGTCATTAGGGTCAATTACACTAGTATGCTCATAAACCCTAAACATGAGATAATAGAGGTTGTAATAGAACCATGGAGAAGAATGGAAAAGGAAACCATTAAAATAGATAAATACATGTGTTACAGATATCTATGAGGTGTTTGGAATAAAAACTAAACTCTAAGATGCCATTTCTAGGTCTCTCTCTCTCTCTCTCTCTCTCTCTCTCTCTCTCTCTCTCTCTCTCTCTCTCTCTCTCTCTCTCTCACTCACTCTCTCTCTCTCTCTCTCTCTCTCTCTCTCTCTCTCTCTCTCTCTCTCTCTCTCTCTCTCTCTCTCTCTCTCTCTCTCTCTCTCTCTCTCTCTCTCTCTCTCAATCTCATCAAATGAAGATTTTCTAGCCCAAGAAGCACCTTCTCAATCTCAGATCAGTACATACAAGTTGTATGGGAGCCCAATGTCTTAGGTAATTTTAGGTGGCCTTGTCTACTTGTTATTTTTTGTTTTTTTTAATTAATTCCCTAAGCCTTATGAATCATCGATAAGATGATAGGCATGTTTTAGGCTACTTGAAAGACTAGAAATGAATTAATGGAAAGAATTGGCTTACCAAGTGCTTGAAATGAGTTATATTGATATTAAAACCACTTGGATATTAGTCCTCCCTCAAATAATACTCTCACCATGACATTTTTTTATACATTCACATGTATGTACACATTGGATGCTCTTCTTTGTAAGGATTTAGACTCAAATTAGGGTATTTGACATCCTAGACTAATGTAAACTATTGGAGAAGTTGGATTGAGATTTATTATATTTCATCAAGTCCAAAAATGTGAATATTTGACCCTATAAGTTTTCATATAGGTCTGATTTTTTAAGCTAGTACAAAATAGTTTGTGAAGGACTAGGTTTTTTGGTTAAATTAAATAGTTTGTGAAAGACTAGGTTTTTTGGCCATTTCATGGCTCACACACGCACATAGGGGTTGATAAGTATATATTAGGAATGGAACATGGTAATGGGTACCTAAAATTTAAATCAAACATTTATTTGGAGTTTTACATGTGTGGGAGAAGTATAGAGCCAAAATTTAATTTCTAGGTCTCAAGACATAATTAAGGCCTAATTAGAATGAGAAGCAAGGAGAATATGTGTACTTATACTTAATTTATAGTCATGAAATTTTTATATATATCATTTATTTCATGTTGATTTCATGGAGGTATCATGGTGAGTGGATGAAGAGCCTTAATAGTCTATGTGACAATGAGAAAGTGTGTAATGTGCTTGTCTTAGTATGTTTGAAGTATGAATGGTTGATCTTTAGCTTTGGCATGGTTAGAGATATTTATGGATGATTATGGTGATTTTATAATTTTAAATAGGACCATAATCATTTTTTCTATGCTTTTATTACTTGTTTTCATAAGTGAAATTCATCTGGTTGTCCACAGTTTTCATCTAGATAGTTTAGGTCCAGTGGCAGAAAATCTATGTAGGTAATTTCATGACATCACCAATGACACATGTGGATGAGTCAAGGGAATTTGGTCATATGGGTATAATAAAATTGGTGTATATTTTCTATTCATTCAATCTAAATTCATGCGATGAAGTGCAATAAAATATATACAAGGGTAAAGTTGTGATCCTAGGAATTTTAGCAGTGTTTTCCCATACTTAGCTAAATTTACATAAGGTAAGAAAGAGCTGAACAAAATTTTTGATGATGGAATATATCACACGTTTATATTTCTTAGAAAAATATGATAATATTATTTTATTTAGTTTTATTCCTCCTTCTTATGCACCAAATTTTAGGTTGTGTGATGTAGCGCGACAAAAGTTATCCATGTTCAAAGTTGGTCTCCGAATAAGTTCTAAGCATAGTTGGCTCTATGAAAAAATATTTTGAGAAGGAATTTCAATTTTTATATATCTTATATGTGTGATGGTTCTAGGATCATATTTTTATATGGTTGTATTCTCATATGTACAGATATCATCTAGTCCAAATTATAGATCATGTGTCCAAGCACAACAAAAGATATGACTATGAAAAGTTGGCCCTATATGTAGATAAGTAAGGTTAACATACTTAGTCAAATTTGTAAAAATTAAAGTTTGACCAAAATTTATAGTGTGCATTTCGCTAAGATGTCCAGAAGTAATGAGATGATGCCAAAGTGTTTGAAGCTTAATGTTAAGCAGAGAAAAAGATCAAACTTATTTCAAGGATCAACAATGAACAAGAGATCATACAGATAGATATCAATGGTGCATATTAAAGTCAAGAGGTTAAAGTGACAATTGTTTCACATTGTTAAAGACCAAGCTAAATACATGATATTGGTAGTGTGTGATGAGTCAACATTGAAAGATTGCATGAGATGAGGTCAAAGTGACTGAAGTTTAATGTTTGAGCATTGACACCTATGTGTTAAAGTTTAGTGAAGACCGATGGTGTGAGATTGATCTAAAGTTAAGAGGACATAGGATGAGATCATAGTGTTTGAATTTTATCTATGACCATTTACATTTGAATATTTTAAATTATGTAGGAAAGACTAGTGTCTAGTTTTCAGCCATAACTTTCCATCCAAATAGAATTTGATAGTGGAGTAAAAAGAGAATTTGTAGAGGACTCCAAGGCACATTTGGAAATTTATATTTAAATATATAAAAGTTTGTAAAAACATAGATATGAAGGTATAAATTTGATTTGATGTTTCACTATGTTCTATGAGTGACACAAGAAGGATTTATCGATCTTGTGTTGATGGTTTTCTGATGTCTCATGATGACTTAGCTATTTGGGAGTGTTGTAGACTCCATAAGATGCTCTGTGTGGATTTTGAAGGTGTGATCAAACTAATTAAGTATGAATAATTATTATTAAATTGATTGTGTGTTATTTCATGATATTATTGTGTACAAGGTCAGTATTTATGTTGATTGAGCTCATAAAACAGAGTGAAATTATGACTATAAGCATTTGAGAATGATTAAGGGGTCATATAGTGTGGACCTATGATTTTGGAAGTGGTTGTATGTAATTTTTTTATTCATTAATGTGATAAATGGGTAAATTGGTCTCCATGAGACCTATAAGAGCTAAAGGGCCTTACTAAAAGGTGTAGCTACTTAAGGGTGACCCAAAGATGCTATGACCAACCTATGAATATTGTATTGAGCTATGTATTGATGAGATAGTTTCCATAAGGGTTAAGGCATGCCTAATGGATGACCAAGATTATGATGATCATAAATTCTCTATAAATAATGAAACCAAATGTGTTAGTTTTTAGATTTGTAAGACTTAAATGAGGGAGTGTGAATGTGGAACCAAGTGAAGGTAAGAAACTTTAAAAGAAAAGATTTAGGTTAGTGGAACCAATGATCCTAGAGGAGGAAGAATGAGAAAGTTACTCAAGAGGCTATTTAAGAGGGTATATTATCAATGGAGACTAGGTAGAGACTGCATGATCTTGGTGGTTGATCTGAGAGGTGTATAAGAGTGTGGACTATGTGTATGACCATCTAGTCATGTTTTTATTGTTATGATAGAGTTGTTACAGTTGTGTTGAAGTGAGTGTGAGTAAAGGGTTGAAGAGTGGGGATAGTTCAAATATGTAATGTGTCCTAATTAATCTTTATGTGTTGGTTCAAGTATGTAATGTGCTTTGACTAACAGGAAGTTTTATGGTGATAGAGTTGTTACTGAGAAGAGTAGAATGGTCCAAAAGGTGGATTTGGATGTATTGAGTGTGAAATGTTTAAGAGACATGATATACTTTGTATCTCTATAAAATTGTCAGACAATCAATGTTGAGGAGATGTTTTGTTCATAGGTGTTAGTATCATAACTTAGCATCTAAAGGAGTTATAGCCTCCTTGCAAGGTAAAACTTACTAAAGGTCTAGTTGTTGTGGTATATAAATTAGATAGGTGTGGTACTCCTTATGGGATTACAGTCTCACTAAAATAAATAAAGGTAGTTCCTTAATCATTTTTAGATGCTTTGAATTAGTTCTTTTTATTATAGGATAGTAGCCCAATTGTAGGTTCTAGTGGGTTTTATTCCAAAAGAGGGTTTCTCACATATGTCTCGTGTTATATGATTGATCTTGCATTATCTCTCTTGTTCATTTTTATGAGTGATGTATGATTCATGAACGTTTATGGCAATTGATAAAGAGTTTGAAAGGGGTTAGAAATTGAATTCAGAATATGGGATCATTGATTCACTCCCCTCTAAGTGATTGTACTTCTAAAAATTAGCATCAAAGTGGGTCTTTTAGAGGAATCCTAACAGCTTGAAGGTGATCCTAAGTAGGTATAAAAATGGCTAATCATTTGAAGAAATAAAATAAATAATGGAAGTATGGGATTAAGGAACTTGAAGAACATATATGTACTTTGAAGAGAGATGCCAAAGAGGATGAGAATGTTATCAATGATATCAAGGTTTAGTCAGTATATGTCATGACAAGTTTGTGTTTGAAATAAAAAGAAATCATGTTTAATAAATGAGCTTGCCATAATAGTAGAGAAGATGACACCAAGGAAGAAGAAGTTGATCTAAAAGCTGAGCTCATGAGTGCACTTGGTGAACTAAAGGAGTAGAAGAAGAGGAATCATAAAATGAGGAATATTATCAAAGGTCTTGAATCACAAGTCAATTCTCTTGAGGGAATTTTGTTTGGCATATCCAATAAATAAGAAAAGAAGTATCAAGAATAGATCAAGTTTATTGAAGTGAAACCATATAGATTGAAAGACATGGCCAACAAGGCCAAAGAGGATGAAGAGAAGATCAGTATTCTTGAGGATCAATTAAAGACTGCAAATGCAAATATGAAATCAAGAGAAGATGAGTACACTCAACTAAATATTAAGATGGATTCCTTGAAGATTCAATATGAGCTTGTTGTAGTTAAGTTGGATAAACTTGAAAAGAATCATGATATGCCTGAGTATATGAAAGTAATATAAGAAGGTCTATTAGATAAGTAAATGATTCAAGGTATGATATTTTACTTCATGGTCATTGTTCTGAATGTAATAAGTATGGTCATAGTTCTAAGGACTGTAGAATGAAGTCAGTCAAGTATGGACATTCATGGAACTATGATAGGAGATTTTGGCAAAAGATTGATCATAGTTAAAATCTATCAAAAGGTATGAATGATGTTATTTGTTTTAGTTAATATATGGTGGACATATTTTTATATTCTATCCAAATAATGTTATGAGATCTTTAAGGTATGTCAAAGAATATAGAGACCTAGAAGGTTTAAGAAGGGATAAACTCAGGTATGGAAACCAAATGTAGTCATTGACAATTATTATATTCACAATGTTGATAATAAAGTTTATCTAGAAGGCTATGTTGCAAATCAGGATAAGCTTAAGGATCAAGTAGGTAATATGGATGTAGAAGACAAGAAGAGTCAAACTTTGGTATGGAGACCTGATGTAGTAAGGACTAGGGATACTAACTCCGTTAAGTCTAAGAGTCTTGATGGATTATTTTCCATGGTGGGAAAAGGATCAAAAATGAAGGAAAATTAAGAGTTTTTGTTGTCAACATTTATTGACAAATCTAAACAAAATAATGAAGTCTAGGATTCAATCAAAATCAAGTAGGACTATAAATTATAGAAATGTATAGATATATGGGAGTCTTTTGAGTTTTGGTACTTTTAATGTCTCTATTTCAAAGGGGTGTCTGTATTTAGGTTTCATGGAGACACTTGTCAATCAAAGGAAGCTTGGTGGTGCTCACATGTTTTTTAATGAGTTGGTAAGTAAACAAGGTATGTTTGTACATTATTTTATATATCTTAGGTTGGAGAAAATAAGCTTATGAAGAATTTTAGTGATCCTATCTTGAGAATAAGTTAGCTTTTTGATCATAGTTTGGATGCTCTAGTATAAAGGTGAGTTTAAAATATCTATCTACATATCAGTTCGTGGTAGATGCCAGGTGAGCCTAAAAGTCGAAGGCATTTCTTCTAGGATTTTATTCTAGATCTTGCTAAGCATATTAAAGGCTTATCAAATAGCTGTGTATACCATAGAATTTCATAGTGTTCTAAAGATGACGTATATTTATATGAGTATTAATTGTGATTAGATAGTATTTGAAGACTTATTGAATATGTCAAGTTTCTGATGAAGCATGAAGTTAGGGGAGCTTTGTAATTGGTTAGGTTCTAGGATCAAAGAATTGAGTAGTTCAATATGAGAAAGAAAGTGTGGAGAAGCAAGTTTGTGTGCTAAATATGATAATGACAATCAAATAAGGTCTTTAGTTAAGGGGGGGCAACAAGTTCATGATTTTTCTCTAGAGTTTGTGAAGGAGCTATTATGTAGGGTCAGAATGGGTGTTTCTAGATAAAATAATGAGTTTGATGCAATGTCAAGTAGAATTATTTATAGAAAGTTCTATACACTTCATTTGTATGTGTTCTAAGTGATTTTAAGATTTGAATATATTTTCTGTGTAATTGGAGTTTTTTTTGTTTCTTCTCAGGTTTCCTAGTTTGTGTTTCAGGGCAAGTAGGCCTAAAAATGGATTATAGGAAGTCTAGGATCTTGAAGGTGTGAAGGCTTAATTTTTGGTCCAAAAGTGTGTGATGGGTGTATCTAGGTGTGCAATAATTTACAAAGGTGTGTTTTGACCATAAGGAGGTTTGTTGACCTCATTTGTTTTGAGATTCTAGGGTTTTGTGCTATGCTAGAAAAGTGGTTTGCCTTATGAATTGAGATTTGAGGATTCTTAATATGATGAATGGGATAAATTGGTTTTCAAATAAAGTTTCAAAAATATTTTAAGGTTTGTGGTTCTCATGTTATTTAAGTTTTTGTCAATATGGAGGGCTAATTGGCTAGTTAGTTTGTGAAAGAAGTATGCTGCAGAGGATGATATTGGTGATTCAAATTGGTGTGATTGAGGGGGAATATTATAGTTCTATAGATATGAAGTTTTAGATCTTGAATTTTTGTCTATAAAAAGGAATGGGATCTATAAGTTTTAGGTAGGGCTATAAGGAGACTAGACATGCCTATTATGTAGAAGAGTGCCTTTTGATCATTTTATCCAAAATAAAAAAGTATGTTTGATTCAAGTTGAATTATAAATATGGTTGAGATCATGTTTCCTATTTGGTGAGTGGCATGAATTTCTATTGGTGGTCCTTGTGGTAGGTTTTGGGAGAAGGCTAGTAAGCATTTATGATGGTTCTTAATGTGTGTAGAGATCTGAAGATGCTCAAAAGGTGAAATGGATTAGAGTAATTAAGGAGAGTCCCTCTCATATATTTCTTGAAGTGCTCCATCATATTTTTTTCTTTTGTGTTTTATTTCTTCATTGGTTGTAGTGATTAATTGAGAAGAGTGTTCGTATGGAGTAAGAGGAAGTTGTCAAGGTAAGAAGAGGTAGGCTCAAGCTAAGGGGGAGTTTGCATCATATTTATAAGAGGGTAATTTCCTATTTATGGTATTTTTAGGTCCTCAAGATAAATTTGTGCACACTTTGTCATTGTGTCAAAGGGGGAGAAAGTTCTTGTTGTGGGAGTGCTTGAAGAGAAAGAAGGTGAGCTATATATTGTTATATATGATGGTTGTTGACATAAATGATAAAGGGGGAGATTATCAGATAGTTTTTAGTGATTTCATGGTAATTTCATGGATGTGTCCTATTGAGTGGATCAGTATCCTTGATAGTCCATTTAATAATGACAAAGTGTAAAATGTGATTGTCCTAGTATGCTTGAAGTATGAGTGGCTGATCTTGAACTTTGGCATAGTTAGATATGTTTAGGTATGAGTATGGTGATTTGAGAATGTGAAATAGGTCACTAAGATGTTTTTTATTGTTTGAGTAGTTATGTTCATAAGTGGAAATCATCTGGTTATCCATATTTTTCATCTAGATAGTTTGGGTCTAGTGGAAGAAAATCTGAGTAGGCAGTTTGACGACATCACCATTTCCCATGTGTGGATCTGTTAGGGGGAGTTGGTCATATGGGTATGATAACATTGGTACCTAGTTTTTATGTGATAAATATAAATTCATGTGATTAAACACATTCAAATATATTTAAGGTAAAAGTTGGATTCCCAGGCATTTTTACAATGTTTTCCCATATGTAGCCAAATTTGTATAAGGTAAGAAAGAGCTAAGTAAGCATTTTGATGGTGGAAAATCTCATACATATGGAGATTTTTGAATAAGATGATCATATGAATTTTTTTAGTTTTATGTCTAGTTTTTATGTGTCAAATTTTACATCATGCAATGTAGTTCACTAAAATTTATGCATGTTCAAGTTTGGTATCCTAGAAAAGTTCTAAGCATAGTTGGTTATATGACAAAAGATTTTGAGAAGGCATTTTAATGGTGATATATCTCACACATGTGATGGTTCTAGGAAAATATTTTTATATGTTTCTATTCCCCTATGTAAGGAGATCATATGGTCTAAATTATAGATCATGCATCTAAGCATAACAAAAGATATGATTGTGCAAAGTTGGCCTTCAAGTTAGATAAGTAAGGTTACCATAATTAGTCAAATTTTCACAACTTAAATTTTGATCAAAATTGATGATTGGAATTGATCCAAGAATTTAAGAAGAAATGATATGGTGCAAAAGTGTTCAAAGTTTAATGTTGATCAGAGATAAATATTGAGTTTCTTTCAAAGATCAGCAGTGAGTGAGAGATCATAAGATAAAGATCAATGATGTGTATTAAATTCAAGAGGTTAACTTGAAATTTGTTTATCATTTTTAAATACCAATCTATGTACATGATGATTCAACATTAAATTATTACACAAGATTAGGTCAAAGTGATTAAGGTTTAACATTTGAGCGTTAGCACCTATGTGTTAAATTTAAGAGAAGATTGATCGTATGAGATTGATCTAAAGATGAGAAGACATGAGATGCGAGCATAGTGTTTGAATTTTAACTATGACCATTTGCATTTGAATATTTGAAATTATGAAGGAAAGAATAATGTCTAGTTTTTGGGCCATAACTTTTAATACATGTAGAATTTGAAAGTGTAGTAAAAAGAGAACTTGAAGAGGACTCCAAGGTGAATCTAGGAATATAGGTTTTAAGATCTAAAAGTGTGTATAAAATTATATATGAAGGTCCAAAGTTGATTGTGTGTTTGACTATGTTCTATGAGTGACCTGAGAAGGATTTGTGGAGCCTGTGTTGATGTTATTTTAATGTCTCATGATGACTTAGATATTTGGGAGTGTTTTAGACACCATAAGAATGTTATATGTGGATTTTGGAGGTGTGATCAATCTATCTTGAGTATATAAATTTATAAATAAGTTGATTATATGTTTTCTCATGTAATTCCTATGTATAAGGTCAGTATTTGTGTTGATTGAGCTTGCACATAAGAGTGAAATTATGATTTTAAGCATTTGAAAATGACTAAGGGGTCATGTAATATGGACGTATGGTTTTGGAAGTGGTCCTATGTTATTATTTTGTTTGTTGATGTCATAGATGGGTGACTAGGTCTCCATGAGACCTATAAGAACTACAAGGGCCTTATTAAAAGGTGTAGTTTATTAAGGGTGACCCATAGATGCTATGGCCAACTTATGAAGATTTTATTGAGCTATGTCTCAAAGAGATAGTTGCCTTAAGGATTAATACAAGCCTAATGGCTAACCAAGATGACGATGATTATAAATGCTTTATAAATAGTGAAACTAAATGTGTTAGTTTTTAGACATGTATGACTTGAATGAGTGAGTGTGAATGTGGAACCAAGTGAAGGTAAAAAAATTTGAAACAAAAGATACATGTCAGTGGACCTAATGAGCCTAGAGGAGGTAGAATGAGTATGTTGCTCAAAAGGATATTTAAGAGCGTATATTATGAGTAAAATCAAGGTGAAGATTGTATCAGCTTGGTGGTTAATCTAAGAGGTTGATCAGAGTGTGGATTTTGTGTATGACCATTGGTTCATGTTACTATTGTTATGATAGAGTTGTTGAAGGTGTGATGAAGTGAGTGTGAGTGAAGGGTTGAAGAGTGGGGATAGTTTGGATATGTAATGTGTCCTAATTGATGTTTTTGTGTTGGTTCAAGTATGCAATGTTATGTTACTAACAAGGAGTGTTATGGTGATAGAGTTGTTGCTAATAAGAGTAGAGTGGTCCAAAAGGTGGATTTGGATGTATTGAGTGTGCATAGTTGAAGAGAGATGATATACTTTGTATATCAATCAGATTGGTAGGTAATCAGTGTTGAAGAGATGTTTTGTTCATAGGTGTTATTGTGATAGCTCACCATATAAGGGGGTTACAACCTCCTTGCAAGGTAAAACTTCATAAATCTCTAGTTTTTATGGTACCTCAACTAGATAGGTGTGGTATCGCCTTATGGGATCACAGTCTTAGTAAATTTAGGAATGGTAGTTCCTTGGTCATTTTTAGATGGTTTAAATTGGTTCTTGCTATTATAGGACATTATTTAAATTGTAGGTTCTAGTGGGTTTTATTTCCCAAGATGATTTCCCATGTATGTCTTATGTTATGTGTTTGATCTTGCATTATCTCTCTTGTTCATTACTTTGAATGAAGTATGCTTCATGAATTCTTTTGGTAATTGATTAAGAATTTGAAAGGGTTTGGAAATTGTAGTCTAAATCTGGGCTCACTAATTCACCCCCCTCCTCAATGATTTTACCTATAACAAAAATTTTGTATAGAATTATAAGGGCATATTAGGTACTCAAATTCAATCTTAGTTTTTTAGTAGTATCCATACATTTTCCTACATAAGGGGATTTGTCTATTTTGAGGGATACAAGGAAATGAAGGCAAGTGAGAGTTTGGGTGTGATATAGAGTGCTAGAAAATATTTGAGGCACTAATATAGATTGATATAAATTTCTAAGGTATGATAAATAATTCCTAAATTTAGTTTGTATTAATGAGTTTGAAAACCAAATTTGAAGCATTTTGAGCCCAAAAAGAGCTAGTGAAGATTGCATGCTTTTAAGGAGTGGAGAGGTTACAAAATTTTCATGATAATGGTGTAAAACATCTCAATCATTCCAAATGTCAATTAAGCATCTTATAACTATCCTTACAAGTGTATAGGTGTATATTCAAGAGAAATGAGTTATATTTAAGAACTCAAAATTTCCTAAGTAACCTCCTATGCATATTTGAAGAAGAACATCATTGATCAAGTGTACACATGTTGATGACAACCTTTAAGACTATTTTCTTGTTAAATTTATTATATTGATATTGCCTACATGATGGATGAAACTTGTTCTTGATATTATACGACCCTTATCTCTCTCTTAGTCACATTTTTGTATAAATGTAGCCATATATGGCTTTGAAAATCATCCTCACATTGGTTATGGGGAAGCCCTACTAAAACTAAGTATTGTACTTGGCTGTTATAATTAATTCAAGATGGATATTTTATTTTCATCTTGAAAATATTGATCTTGAGTGTGATTTTTTAATTAATGATTAGTGATGGTGTATGTGCATCCTTCAATTTGTCATTCATGTTCAATCCTCTATGTAAGTTTGTTTCCTCTCACAAGTAATATGAAGTGTTATACTTGATATTTTGAGTTATAGAACTAATAAAACATTATTGTTTAGTATTATAACCTCTTGGTTGATCATCCCAAGATCTTTAAATCTTCATAACCTTCATGTTGAAGCACTAGAGTGATAGGGACTATTTTATAGTAGTATTATTAGATTGCAACTTAGTTAGTGCATTGCTAACAAGTTGAGGACCTCATGTTTGGTGCATCACCTCTAATTTTCTTTGTTAGTTTTAGTTTTTATCTTTCCATTTTCTAATTCAATTAAGTAGTATAGTTTTTTGTGTAGGTGTTGCACTTGGGAGTTATCCCAAAATCTATAGGTTTGGTCCCATTGAAAGGTAACACACAACATTGGATCAATCCTTTTAAATAGTTTAGGTTAAGAGGTCTTAAATCACCCTCTAATGGGTGCAAATTTGATTTATAAAAGTTATATAATACCTGATGGGACTCAAAGACAAATAGATTGTTCAAGATTAATGTTGGTGTTGGCTAAAGTACATCTATATTAACATTATTCATGTAGTATCTAGTGACTCAAACAAGTTTAAAACCACTGGTAGTTGACTAGTGATCCAATTTTCATGCCAAAGGTGACTACAAGATCAAAAGTGAAAGGTATTCCATTTGAATTTGTTGAAGTACCTTTATACTCATACAAAAGGAAGAGATTACCTTATACTCTCCCTTATACCAAGTGACTTATAAGGAATCTCTTAATTCCCTTCTATCTAAGTTCTCCTAAAGTTGATAACATGGATAGAAATCTAACTTTATTGATTTTAATGGTGGTTATCCTTTAAACCTTAAATAATATGATGAAATACCTGTGTTTATTCTCAAGAGTGTCCCCTATTTTAGTGGAGAAACTACTCTTACTTCCATTGAGCATATTAGGGACATGGAAAACTATTGCAACATTCATAACATCACACAAGAAAATGTGGTAATCAAATTATTAGAAATAAATTTTAAAGATAAAGATTTAGAATAGTATATAATATTATCCCCTACTTACATTAACTCATGAGATGAATTGGGAGATAAATTTAGTAAAATATTTGAATATAAGAGTTACAGTTTGTCCTTGTATGAGAAATTGATCACCATAAAGAGATATCCTTAATAATTCACACAAAATTTCAATGATAATTTCCAAAAAACATGGGATAGGATCCCAATTATTTTAATACCCACTCCAAACTATGCATTCTTATACTACCTTAAGGATTTGAATAGTGATATAGTGGTTATGATTCAATTTATGGGTGGGAATACCTTATCAAATGAATTTTATATTGATATTAGTTATGATAAATATTTTATCCAAAATGGAAAACTTCCTTGAAGGCCCATTATGCCTTTTTTCTTGACATTCAACCCCCTACCCAAACTCTTACTCTACTTTCTACCATAATTAGTCATGAGTTGGTTTCCCTTATTGAATCAAGAAAACCAAATCATGTAGAATGGGTACTTAAGAGTCTTTATAAAAAGTGACAACAATGGAGAGGAAATAAATTTAGTTTCATAGGCCCTCTTAATGGTTCCAATCTTATCATACCTATCAGTCAAATAGGCCACCCTTAGAAGTAAAAGCTCAAGGCTAAGGTGTTCCACTTCAAGATATTGTTACCCACTTAAAATAATATGATGCAATATAAATAATGTCCTCCTCAATGGAATAAATTTCATGAATAATATACCAGTAAAGATGGGGGTTTTAATCATGTTTATATGGCATAAGAAATCACTTTTCCTTATCTAACATGATGAAGTTTATAATCAGGTTATGTCTATTAGATAGCAAAGTTAATCAAGTAATACACTTTTAAATTTATAAGAAGAGGATTGGTGTGAAATTAATCAAGTGGTTAGCTCAAGTATAATGGTAGATAGTTCAATTGAATCTAATAATAAGTATAAAAGAAGGGCTATTGAAGAGGTACAAGAGAGTAGGAAAGGTTCAAATATAATTTGATACATGACTCAATGGATAAGATAATCAAATGTACTTCTTAATGCTCAAGAATAACAAATAAATTATAATCATAAGAGTACCTTTGCACACAAAAAAAATTGGGCCCAAATTTATGTCTTGAATCCTAAAGGGCAACCAAAGATTGGTGTTTCTTCTCTCAACATGGTGGATCAAATGAAAAAGATTCAAGTAAGTATGACTATGTGGGACACTTTGTCTATTCTAAGATAAATTTATATGCTATAATAGGAGCTATTCAAGCTTAGTGCATCATCATGAGCAATAATAAAGGGTATTAATATGTTTACAAATACATCCAAGCCTAGTGAGTCATAATAAGGTAAAGTGAACAAGCCTCCACCATTCTATGTTTTAGTAATCATTAGTGATTGTTTGGTGCATAATTGTATGATAAACAATGGGGCTCATAGCTCAATCATTATAAAACAAATATTAGATAAACTAGTCATCAAATATGAACCTCATACTAAAGGTGTGCTATAACTAGATAGATCAACCACGAAGATAGTGTTATCAAGGATTTGAATCCAAATTTTTATGTTTTTCCTAATTTATCCATTGCTAAATATGTGGTTGTTGTTGAATTTACAACATACTTTTCACTTTTATTCTTGAATCAAAGTAAAATAATGTGTCCCACTAGCCATATAAAAAATTAGTATTTTTTTTTTAAATATCCTAAAAATATATACTGATTTTTAGAAAAGTTGGAAAAATGTATATGTACTACATATATATATATATATATATATATATATATATATAGTATAGTATAAAATATATTTTTTGATTAATTTCAATGACCCAAACTCAAGATATTTTTAAAAGAAGATGAAAGTGTATGTGGTCTCTTTATGCCACAAAGTGGGATAGAATATCAAGGGATATCTTAACAAAGATTGGTGGTTACTTTTCATCAGATTGGTCCTACATGGATTTTAGGAGAAAATATGGCACTAAAGTTACTATAATATTATAACCTATTTCAAGGTTTCACATTTACCAATACAAACCAAAACTAACCAATGTTAATTATTCTATCATTTATGATGAGGATCACCCTAGTGACCAAGAACCAATTTTTCCTCTTAAAGACATTTTAGATCTCTTCCTTGATGAATGGGGCAAAAACTCATGAGTTTGATCCATATATATGGATTTAAGAGGCTAGTATTGGGGTATATTAAATACATGAATAAGGTACAACCATACCTTCCCTTTCTAATACTAATGAGGATATTGATGGTTTTTGGAAGTTATTTTTATCACTTAATAAGAAATATTAGAGAAGGTGAAGGGATGAAATTTTTTACTCCATCAAATGAAAGGTACTATTCAGCCATTAGATTTTAGATTAGTTGTTCTTTAAATGTATCTAAAAATGAATCTCTTATACATGATATTCAATGATAAAGGAAGAAATAAGTAAAAAAATTTCAAGCCTTTAGAGATAGTGAACTAGTTATACACCAAGTTAGAGGTAAGAATACATCCAAGAACACATTATTGAAGTCCTAAAATCATAGAGTGTGGGACATTATTAAGGATTTTGAGGATTTTAAAATCAAATAAATCCCAATGGAAAATAACCAACACAATTATAGGTTGGAATAATTTGGAGCATAATTTGACATCCCTAATGATGTCAAGAATCCTAAAACTCAACCACAAATCATGGTAGTTGTAATACCTTCAATACTAGAATATGATGTTAATTGGAAAGTGTTTGAAGTGAAAAATAAATAACATGTTTTATCCAAAATTTAGTTATTTTCTCTTTAAAAAAATACTCCATATCTTAACACCAATATGGGGAACAAATTATGCAATTGAGGTCTAATAAGCTTCCTAAATGGATGGTTACTCTTGAATGTATATTAAATGAAAGTGATAAAATAAGGAGAGATAAGATCAGCATGTTTAAAAACTAATAACATCATTTAAATGTGTATATATTCAAATATAAACTCCCAAATCTTGGAAATGTATGTACGCCACAAGAGAAGGCTGTAATCAATGAGTTATGTAGAGAATTTTATGATGTCTTTCCTTGGGAGTATAGTGATCTCAAGGGGTTAGATACCTCATTATATCAAAAAACTATATAAATTTATTCTAATTATAATCCTACAAGTCAAAGGTAAAGGTCCATCAATCCTAAAGTGGAGGTGTTCATGAGAGAATAACTCACCAAGTGGATAGAGTCAAGAATTATCTTTCTTATCAAACACACTTCATGGGTTGTCAACCTAGTTCTTATGAAAAATAAGAGTGTTGAAATAAGGTTATATGTGGATTTTAGAGACTTTAATATGGTATCATGGAAGTATCATTATCCTTTACCTTCAATGTATTAAATCCATTAAGTATTGATAGGTTCTCAATTTTTCTCTCTTTTGGATGGCTATTCAGGATACAACCAAGTGTTGGTGAAAGAAAAGGACCAATATCAGAGAGCCTTCACCAAAAAATTGGGACATATGCCTATAAAATAATGTAATTTGTTATTTCCAATGTATTTTCCACATTTTTAATGGATATTTATATGTATTTCCAATGTTTGATCAATGTTATGGTACTAGTATACCTTGATGACATAACTATTTTCTGTAAAGATGCTAGTGACCATTTAAATCATATAAGGTTAATATTTAAAAGATAAAAGTAATATATGGTTTCAATCAACCAAAATAATTCCTTTTTTCATTAAGGCAGGTTACTTGGTCATATCATTTATAAATATGGGCTTGTTATAGCCCCTTATAAAGTGAGTGTCATACTAGCCTTGTCATTTCCCAAACATTAGAAAGCTTTGAAAAGTTTTCTTAGCGGGATAAATTCTGTTAGGAGATTCATACATATATTTAATATTATTTTAAGGCCTATAAAATACATTTTAAATAAGCATCAATCAATTTTTTGGAACAAGGAAGGGAAGGCTAGTTTTGAGGCAAACAAAAAAACTATTTCTCAAGCACCTAGACTAATCAACCCTAATTTTTCTAAAGATTTTGTCTTGTAAAATTTTTAAAACGTTGAATTAATATATTATATATTAATTTATTATCTTAATGAAATAATTTACTAACCTATATATGTTTTAGTCAAGGGCAAGAGGGTTATCAAAAGAGGTACAACTATTTTGAGAAACAAGTATTAGCAGTTATCATAAGTCTCAATGAATTTAGGAAATAGATGTAATGGTAACCCTTAAAATAATAATATACTTCATATTTATTAAAATAATTTAATTATAAAAGAGATGGATGGATAACTAAGGTAATCAAGTATGATGTTGAGATCATGGCCACTAAGCTAGTAAGAGGAAGTGTGTTGTGTGAACACCCAGCATCAAACCTAAAGGAATAATAAGAGATGGTTTTGTAATTGAAATAGTCTCCTAATATATCTAAAACATCATCTTATCCAATTTGGACACAAAAAATGGTGAGGTTACTTCAAATAGGTGAGTTTCATATCAGTCTAGATCAAACAAGAAGGATATAATTCATATTGCAAGTAATACCTTATGTAATTATAGATGGGGTTATTTTTAATAAATACGTCAATGGAATCATACTAAGATGTGTGGAAAAAAACCAAATTGATAATATTCTTAGATATTTTCATGATGGAATAGTTGGAGGTCATTTTGCACCTAAAACTAAAGCTGCAAAAATAATGAGGGATGGTCACCATTAGCCTAGCCTATTCAAGGATGCATATGATTAGATTATAGAATATAAAAAATATGTAGTTTATGTACTTAAAAATAATTATAGCCCTTCTTACTCAACCTATTTAGGTTGAATAACCATTCATATAGTGGAGACTTAATTTCATTGGGATGATCAATCCTCCATCTAGTGCATGTCATTAATCGGTCCTTATAGCTACAAACTATTTCACAAGGTAGGTAGAGGTAGTGGCCCTACAATATGATAGTAAAAATTTAGTTCTTGAATTTTATGAAAGCTTATTGACAAGGTTTGGGGAACCTACAATAATAATTTATGATAATGCCATGTATTTAATGGGTATAAGAACAATGGAATGAGATCTCTAATATGGCATCTACTTGATTAATTTTTCTAATTCTTACCCCCAAGTCAATAGGATATATGAGTCCACTAATAATAACTTAATCATAATTATAAATAGCATAATAGAATATAATCAAAGGACTTGGCACACTAGGTTAAAGAAATCCTTATGGGTTGATAGAATCACTCCAAAGATTGCCATTACTAACTCACCTTATATGCTTGTCTATGGAAGATAATATACGATTCACATTTCACTTGAGTTACCAGCTCTTGAGTTGGCACACCAGATTGAGAGAATGGAAAATAATCCTATTGAAATAATATGGGTATAACTAATGGCCTTGAAAGAAATAAGAAATCATGCTATGCACACCATTGAATGTCACCAAACACAAGTGAAAAGAATTTTGACAAGAGAGATATCTCAAAAATATATCAAGAAGGAGATCTTGTCTTGAAATGGGATGATGATAGAGATAATATTGGTAATAAAACTAAGTTTGATGCATTATGGATTAGACCTTATGTTATCATTGCTTACAAATAAACTAATTCATTTCATCTTGCATGACTAAATGGAGAAGAATTGAGTATACTAGACAATGGGATACACTTGAATCCATGTTATTTAGGTCAATTTTACAACTTTTTACATATTAGAGTAGGTCTTTATGTTCCCTAAGAGATCCATGAATAAGTGTGTGTGTTTTGTTTGATTTGTGGTGTTACTTCCTCCAAGTGTCTTATGACACATTTGTGGTGTGGTGTTTTGTTTTATGTTTTCCCATTTCAGTTGGTTTCAAGGTTGTTGTCAAGTCTTTTTCTTAGTCATGAATCCATAGTCCAATAGATCTATTAAGCCACTAGTCTAAATTCATAGTCAATCATGCATTCATAGGATCTCTCCAAAGATGTTGGCCAAATTTTGGCTACCAAAGACTAGGTTCATAAAAAAAAATGATTTCTTATGTTTTATAACGTTGTTCATAGCCCTTCCATGATTTATAATATCTTAGAGTGGTATTTTTGAGGTCTTATTAAAAAAAATTTAAGGTTAGTTTGATAAGATCAAGGTAATGGTTTGTATTTGTATTGTGTTAGTCTAGTCAAAAGGGGAACCTAAAAATATGGAGTAAATGATGCCAAAGCTTTATATTTTGATATTCAAGTCATTCTACTCATTCATCACCTTACATGAAAATTTCATATATGTTTTAAAAATTTATGTTTGATTTGCAAAGTTTAATGTAAAATAAGTTGAAGAGAAAAGTGCATATAACTAACTCCAATTTTTGTCAAAGAAAAAAAATATAACCTATCCATAAATCACATTTTAAAATATTTTAAGGAGTTATCTACCTTGCACATATGTCAAGAATGTCAGATTATGTCAGTTTTGTAGGTTTAATGTCCAAATTGAGAGAATCACTCCTTTAAAAGAATTTATAATCACTTGTATAGACTTAGATAATCCACTTTCAACTGAAAACATCTTCAAAGTTTCTATTCACCTTTTATAATTCATGTCCATGTATTTCAAGATTCTATAGATCCTAAAATTCCAAAACATGCATCAAAACCTCTATTAACCTCTTGGTCAACTAACAAAGTAGAATTTCATATGTTTGGTATAGATATAGGAGAGAGAGAGAGTCATGGATTGATATTGTGGGTAGAGGAAGGGTGTATAATTTCCTTTAGTTTTATGACATTAGTTCTTGTGGGACCATCTTTATAAACAATAATTGAGACCAACATATGGTCGTAAAGCTTACATAAACCCCTTAGAATCAGTTTTGCATAATTTTCATGAAATTTGGAGCCCTTTGGAGTATGTTAAGCATTTCTAAAGTAATATGTGGCTATTTAAAACTAGTTAACACACTAATCCATTAGGTTCACACATGTGAACAATCAAGCATAAAGAAGCTCTTCCATGTGAGACATGTTACAAGGCTTGCATTTGAAGTTTTGAAGTTTCTTTAGCTAGTTCAAGGTGTACAAGTGATTTTTAGATATTCTCCAAAATAAAACTATCCTTAAATAATATAAAATTGAAGATAATGAGCATATTTATACATTGTAAACTCCAAATCTCTCAAAATCTCATTAACTTATTTTGTTGTAGGCCTCTAAAAGTAGGGTTACAACTTCATGACAAATTTCTAAATAGGGGTGATGATGGATCCAAGTTTCACCATAGTAAACAAGTTGAGATTTACAATACCAATTGAAAGAGTTATGGGTATAAGTGATCATGAACAAGCATTATGTCAAGCTTAGAGTGAGAAAATGCAAACATATAGGTATACAGACCTATAGGTCTCATTTTCATGAGAAATGGGGTGAATATGGTATTGTAATATGGATTTAAAATAGTCATATAGGTCAGAAGATACATAAATGAAATATATACTCCATTGGGACCCTAAAGGATTTTTAAACCACTCAAAACATCCTTTCCAAGAAATCACCATGCAATGAGCTCCAACTACCACCTCCAAGTTAGTCTTGGCCTTTGTGAAGAAAATGTGAACTTTGTGGTACTTGAAAGATGCCTAAGGGATTGATAAAATTTCATATAATAAAATAAATCATTCCAACATCACTCCATGATATCAAGGTAATATGAAGAATAGAGATAAACTACATACCTATAGGCTTGTTAGAAACATAATGACATGTGAAGTCATAAAGGAGTAAAAGACATGTGAAGAAATGGAGTATAAAGGGTGGAGACAATACCTAAAAATAATTTAAATATAAAACATAATCCTAATGTTATTTTCAAGGTAAATTTAATAAAGCTCCAAAGATGGAGACTTCTGTTTAAGCATACTAGGCCTAAACCTACACACATAACCCTGTTTGTAAATTAGTGAAGTATATTGATTTTGAATAAATACAAGCATAGAGGATTTAAAATGAGTTTTGGGACATTTTAATAGTTTTCAATAATATCAAAAAAATTAAATATCCCTATTAAAGGGTTTATATCCCAAAAGAGCAATCAAGACACTCAATACACACCTACAACCAAAAATGTTTTAGTGTGAACATTGAACAGAGAATATGAAATAATTATGTAGGAATCATGTTCAAGAGGATAAAAAATTGTTTTAAGTCATTAGATACTAATTAAGGTTTTAAATATATCAGATAATGATTCAAAATAAGCCTATCTTGAACTTTAAGTAACATGGTCTCATTTACCTACAGGGAAAGTGGTCAAATATGATCAACTTGAGGAATTAAAGGGGTATGAGAATCATGTGAGGATATCATAAGGATGGTATTGGATCTATTTTAAAATCCATAAATGATAAAATTAATTTTAAAGCTTATAAAATTGTATAATCCACCCTTTAGGCCTAAAAGACCTAAATAAACACTCACAAACCTACACAAGTTTGTGCATATGAATGGAATAATTTTCATGTTGTGAATAAATTTTTTAAGTGGAAAGAATTAAATATATAAATAATAGGTTATAATATGGTTCCATTGCTCTAAATGACTTTGAAAGAGAGGAAATGGCCCAAACATAGTCATTAGGGTCAATTACACTAGTATGATCATAAACCCTAAGCATGAGCTAATGGAGGTTTTAATAGGACTGTGGAGAATAATGGAAAATTAAGACATTATAATAGATAAATATGGGTTATAAGAACCTATATAAAGTGTTTATAATCAAAACCAAACTGCAAGCTTTCATTTCCAAGTCACTCTTGCTCCCAACCTCACCAAATGAGCACTTTCTAATTGGTGAAGCACCTTCTCAAACTCAAAATAGTATGAAAAAGTTTCAAGGGATCCCAATATCTTAGGGTATGTTATGGAGACTTTTATAATTATTATTTTTGTCATTATTTAATTGATTAATTACTTAAGTTTTATGAATCATTATTAAGATGATAAGCATGTTTCAAGTTGCCTAGAAGACTAAAAATGACTTGATGGAAAGAATTATATTTCAAAGCGATTTAAATGAGTTGTATTTATATTTATAAGACCTATATATACTTATTAACTCCAATAATACTCTCACCATGACATTTTCTTTTACCTTAACCTATATGTACAAATTAAATGCTATGTTTTTATAAGTATTTACACTCAAAATATGGTATTTGACCTCCTAGACTAATGAAAACTATTATATAATGTGGATTTATGTGTATTACATATCTTAATTCATCAAAATACATACATTATAACATATAAGTGTTCCTATAGGTGTAATTTCTCAAGGTAGTATAAAAGAGCCTATGAAAAATGAGGTTTTTTGGCCATTTATTGGTTCACACAACTATACAAGGTTTCAAATGTCCAAATTTGGCAAGAAAAATGGTAATGGGGACATAAAATTTAATTAAACACTTATTTGGATTTTCACATTTGTGGGAGAATTATAGAGCAAAAATTTAATTTTTAGGTCTAGAGACCTAATTTAGGCCTAATTGGAGAGAGAAATAAGGTGAATAAGTGTAATTAAAATTAATGTATAGTCATAAATTTGGTTTAGAAAATGGGAATATTGGGTACTTAAATACATGCTTAGTTTTTCATTATAATTTGTACACTATCATACACAGGGAGCTTTATCTACTTTTAGTTTTACAAGGAAATGAAGGTAAGTGAGAGGTTTGGGTGTGCAATGGAGTGATAGAAAATATTTGAGGAAATAATATGTATAGATTAAAGTTTATAATAAATATTGAATTATTCATGAAGTTATTTTGAAGTCATGATATGGAAAACCAAATTTGAAGCATTTTGAGCCAAAAAAGAGCTAGTGAAGATTGCATACTTTTGAGGAGTGAAAGAGAGGTTATAAATTTTTCAATAGAATGGTATATAAACATATATATCATTCCAAATGTTAGTCAATAATATTTTAAGTATCATTTTAGGTGGGTAAATGTATCTTCAAGAGAAATGAGTTAGATTCAAGAACTTAAAATTTCCTAAGTAAACTCCTATACCAATTTAAAGAAGAACATCATTGAGAAAGTGTACACATGTCAATGAAAACCTTGAGGACTATTGTATTGATCAATTTATTTTATTGAAACTACATTCATGATGTATGAAAATTTTCCATGATCTTTTATGCCTATTCTCTCTCTCTTGTTTACATTTTCTAACATATATAGCCTTGTATGGCTTTACAAAGCATCCTCATATTGGTTATGGTGAAGTCTTGACAAAATTAAGTCTTTAAATTTCCCATTGGAATAAATTCAAGATATATATTCAATATTTATATTAAAAATAGTGGTCTTGAGATTGTTGTTTTGATGAATGCTTAGTGATGGCATATGTGCTTCCTTGCATTTGTCCTTCATGTTCATGCCTCTATGTAAGTTTGTTTCCTCTCATAGGTCATATGAAATGTTATACATAGTTTGATTAGTTAGAGAACTCATAAAGAATTATTATTTATTTTTATCACCTCTTGGTTGATCATTGTAAGATCTTACAATCTTTATAACCTTCATGTTGAAGCACTAGTGTGATAAGGACTATTTTGGAGTAACATAATCATATTATAACTTAGTATTTCATAGAGAATTATTAACAAGCTGAGGACCTCATGTTTGGTGCATCACCTATAATTTTATTTGTTAGTTTTAGTTTTTATCTTTCCCTTTTCCAAGTCAAATAAGTAGTATAGTTATTAGTTTAGGTGTTGTACTTGGGAGCTATCCCAAAATATAGAGTTTTGATCCCCTTGAGAGGTCACCCACAACCTTAGATAAATCCCATTAGATAGATCAGGTTAAGAGGGCTTAAATAACCTTATAAATATTGAAAATTTTATCTATAACAGTTACATAACTATCCCTTGTAAATAGAGGGTTCCATCCCTACTTATTCATGTGCTAATTCAATCTCTAGAACTTGAGTTTTTCATGCATTTTCATGTTTATTTCCTTTTTCCACCTTGATTCCACCTAATAACTTCCTAATTCACTCCCACTCTTGTGTTTATCACTCCCCATCCTTATTAAGTTTAAATTTTATTTAACAAAACTCTCCATTACAAACTCTATTCTTTGGTAAGCATGAAATATACTAAGAGGGAGGGAGGTGAATCAATATATTATATATCTTTGAATTAATCTAATTTATTTTCTATAACTACTTAATAAAAAAATCAAGATATGTAATAAAATTGAAACAATAACATGAACCACATGTGTGTGTGTGTGTGTGTGTGTGTGTGTGTGTGTGTGTGTGTGTGTGTGTGTGTGTGTGTGAGAGAGAGAGAGAGAGAGAGAGAGAGAGAGAGAGAGAGAGAGAGAGAGAGAGAGAGAGAGAGAGAGAGAGAGAGAGAGAGAGAGAGAGAGAGAGAGAGAGAGAGAGAGAGAGAGAGAGAGAGAGAGAGAGAGAGAGAGAGAGAGAGAGAGAGAGAGAACAAATTCTTACATGGAAACCCAAACTGGGAAAAACCACAAAGAACAATATCAAGTATATGAATGAGCACCAACTCAAATTAAAAAGTTCACAAGAACTAACTTGCAGGAGCACCAACCCCTTTGTTGAGCACTAACACAACAACTATTTGTGAGCACCAACCCATAGGAGCATCAAACACTTACAAAGATTTGTGAAAACTAACCCACAAAAGTACCAACCCCTCTTGTGTATAAAAACACAACTATCTCTCAATATTGCTTACTCAACAAATGTTAGAACTTTACAATATCTCCTACTTTTCAATCCTCCAAAACAAATAAAAGACATGAACTCTCTTGCATATTAAAAATGTCTTCTCAAGCATTTATTTATAGCTTTCCAAATGACCTTTGGCATTCACCCTTTGTGACCCTTCAATCATCATGGAAAATGGCACCAAACTTGCATGGCCCTTCATATCTTTACATTTGAAAAATCACATGGTGACCCTTCATAAGAAAATGCATCCTTTCCTCTTTTTTCTTAATCTTGGTGATTTTTCATATTCCTTAAAGTGTCCCTTCATGGAAAATGCACCATACCTCTTTTTTCTTCACATGGTGACTCTTGGAATTCCTCAAGATGAACCTTCTTTAGAAAATGCATCCCATTCATCTTTTATATTTTCCCCATGACTCTTTGACTTCTCCATGGGCCCTCTTTTGACTTATATGCAACCAAAAATATATTCATTAATATTAAATAAATATTAAAACAAATTAGCCAAGATATGAATATCAAAAACATCATTAAATGTAATGGGGCCTTTATCACCAATGCTAGACCTTTGACATCAATGACAATATTTCCAATAATCTCCCCCTTTGTCATTGATGGCAACCTTAAACTAACACTACCACATCTTGAAACCTGCACTATACATGCCAACCTACACATACTATCTATTAAAAAAATACAATAACTCCCCCTTTTTATAGCAACTTGTACTTATTCCTTATACCTATTTCTATACTTGTTTCTATACCTATACCTATACCTAAAGCTATTTATATTATTCTCCCCCTTTGACATCAATGGCAAAGGACCTATGTTGGAGCTAACACTTAGCTCCCCCTCAACTAATGTTTATCATCAATGGTAGGAAGTAAAATAAATTACTCCTAACTTCTCTCATAGATATTCAAATGTGTCTTTTAGTAGTGCCTTTGTGAAAATATCTACAATCTGCTATGTAGTACTGATATATTCCATTTTAACTTCTTGATCTACAACATAATATCTAAAGAAGTGATATCTGATAGGAATAAGTTTTGTTCTTGAATGAATCACTGGATTTTTTAAAATATTAATAGCACTTGTGTTGTCACAAAAAATATGAATAGGTTCATCATATTTTACCTTGATATCTTCCAAAGTTTGCTTTATCTAAAGTATTTGAGTATAACACAATACCATTACAATATATTCTACTTCAGCTATAGAATGTGATACTAAATTCTAATTTTTACTTAGCCATGATACTAAGCTATCATCAAAAAAGAAAGCTCCTCTAGTTGTACTCTTTTTTTCATCTAAGAAACCTACCCAATCTAAATCTATATAAGTAACCAAATTAAAATCTCTACCTATGGGATTCCACAATCCATAATCCAATGTCCCCTTGATATATCTAAATATTCTCTTTACCAACTAAACATGACTATCTTTTAGAGCTAACTAATATCTTACAACCATACCTACTACATGCATGATGTCTAGCCTTAATGTTATCAAATATAATGGACTACCAATCATGTATCTATACAAAGATTGATCTCCAACAAGTTAATCTTCATCCTTTCTCACCTTATTTCCTATACACAATGGTGTGACAACTAGTGCACAATTCTCAATACCAAATTTTTTCAATATTTCCTTGGCATATTTACTTTCAGATATGAAAATTCCTTTATCTGATTGAAATATTTACAATCTAAGAAAAATGACAATTTTACAAGAATAGACATCTCAAATTATTTTTGCATGTTATCAAAAAATTCTTTTGTCATCTTTTCAATGTTTCCTCCAAAACTGATGTCATCTACATATACCACAACAATCAATTGATGCTCACCTTTTGTTTTGATGTAGAGATTACTATCAACAAATCCTCTCTTGAAACCTTGATCCTATACATACTTATCAAGTCTTGCATACCAAGCTCTGGGAGCTTATTTCAATCCATAGAGTGCTTTCTTCAATCTACATACATGGCTACTAATATTTGACAGAATAAATCCCTCAGTCTACTCAAGGAAGACCTCTTCCCATTTAGGAAGGAATATTTGACATCCATATAAAATAATTTGAAATTTGTAAACACTAAAAATGCAAGAAACATTCTAATAGCTTCTAGCCTTGCCACTACTGCAAAAGTTTCTTCAAAATCTATTCCCTCAATCTAAGCATATCTTTTACATACTAATTTTGCTTTATTCCTGGTTACTTATCAATTTTCATTCAACTTATTTTTGTAAATATATTTTTTTCCTATCATATTATGATCTTTTGATCTATACACTAATTCCCAAGTATCATTATTTTCTATCTTATTTAATTCTTCATCGATTGCCTTAACCCAATGCTTATCATGTCTAGATTTTGAAAAAGTGCTAGGCTGAATTTTGGATAACAAAGATAAATTAACTTGCTCAGATTCACTCACCATCATTCTTTTGGTGAAAATTCCTTCATTTATGTCCTTGATGATTTCACTTTAATTATGATTTCTCTATAAATATTTGGATGGGGTTTTGGTGTCCTTTTTCTCCTTCTCATCTTCATTTGATTGATCAAAATCTTCCTCTTCAATGATTTCAAGAATGTCTATTGGATCATTGATTTTTTGTGCTCCTTATTCTTCTATCTTGACACTTGCACTTTCAACTATGTTCGTGGTTCTTTTGTTTTAACATTTATAAGATTTAATTTTTTAGGAATAACCAATAAATAACCTTCATCTACTCTAGATTCAAACTTACACAGTTTTTCATCGATTCTCTTTATGAAGCATCTACTATCAAGAACTCTAAAATAATCAACTATTATTTGTTTGTATTTTCATAGCTCGTAAGGAGTCTTATCACTATTGACTCTCAATAATGATCTATTTTGAACATGCACTACTATAACAACTGCCTCTCTCCAATATTTATCTAGTATCTTGGATTCATTTATCATTATCCTTGCCATCTCCTGAACTATTCTATTTCTTTGTTCAACTACTCTATTTTTCTATGGAGTTTTGGTTGTTAAATAAATATTTTTACTCCATGGTCTTCACAAAACTCATTAAACTGATCTAACATGAATTATTCTCCTTAATCTGATTTTAGGCACTCAATCTTCAAATTAGTTTCATTCTCAACTAATGATTTGAATGCTTTAAAATGTCTAAAAGATTATGATTTTTTATTTAAAAACATTACCCAAGTCATACATGAAAAATCATCAATAAGTAATATGAAATAATTTTTAGCTTGAGTATTTTGAGCTATCATAAGTCCACATAAATCAATGTGAACAAGCTCTAACATCTGAGTGGTTGAGTACTCTCTTTTTTTAACCACCTTCTAGCTTGCTTCCCATTCTGACAAGGTTCACAAAGTGTGTTGGATGGCTTTGTAGTATTTGGAAGATTTTTGATTACTTGTTTCTTGTTGATACTGATAATATTGTAAAAATTTATGTGTCACATTCTCCTGTGCCATAACTAGCTTTCTTTAGTTTGACTCAAACAACATCTTTGACCTTTGATGTCTGATAACATATACAAATTATGGCATGTTCTCTAAGCATCTACAACCAATAGATCTAAATATTTTATCCTAATTTCATAACATTCTACATAAAAATTTATTGTGTTCCCTTAATCACACATTTGACTTACACTAAAATATTATGTTTAAGACTTTCTACATATAAAACATTTTCATTTTTAGTTCTATCATTATCCAAACTTAGTGTAGCTTTTCTGGCAATTCTGGTAGTAGTATTATCTCTAAATTTCATTGTACCACCACTAATCTTCTTCAAGGTTATGAAATTTATCTTGAATCTTATAATGTACCTCAAACATCCACTATCAATGAACCATGGCTCTTCATTTCTTTCATGCAAAGTTGTCTGTACCAACATATATTTTTTAGGTTATTTCTTCTACCATGAACCTGTCTGAACTTTATTCTTGATGAATGGAACCTTGAAAATCTAGTCCTTCTTGACTGACTTCAACACACTTCTATAGTATTAGGCTATGTGTCTAATTTTTTTATACTTGTAACATATTATGGCCTCTTCATTAAATCCTGATAGAAGATCAAAAGAGTTGTGACTTCTACTTGACTCTGCATGTGTTTCCTTCTCCTTATTTCTAAAAGTATTAGCCCTTTTTTGACATTTTATTTTATTATGACCATATCCATTAAAATAAAAATAGTGACCATAAAAGTAGGACCTATTTTTGGATCTCTAACCTGATTACCTTTTGTAGCTTTATTCCTTCTAGCATTCTTTATTTTATATGTCCTCTATATTCTTAACTTCTTCCCTTTTTATTTCCACTTTTGTAAGAGATTCAACATAGCTCTTTCATTTTTCTATGTTAACTTTGTCTATGAAAGTATTGGCCTCCTCTTTCTCTTTTTCAAATTTGATACCTATCTTATCTGACATTGATATTTGACTTTCTAATATCTTATTCAACATATTAGTGTTATTCTCAAAATTTGAATCAATGACTGCTCTATCATTGATTGTTTTATTTATTTTCTCACGATCTACTTTTAAAGAAGCAATTTCAATAACATACCTTTCAAATTATTCACTTACTTTTTGTAACTATGCTGTTAGATATTTTTCATTCTTCTTGGCTTATTCAAAGTGTGCTTGTATATCTTGAATTGTTTTCTTTGACTCCTTTTCATTTTTCTCAATCTGGAGATTTAATATTTTATTCTTATTCTTAAGATATTTTAACTCTTCTAAGGCACAAATGAGTTATCCTTCTAGATTCACTTCAACTTCATCTTGTTCTTCTTCTTGATCATCTATACTTTTTCTTATGAAGGCCTCTTCATGTATGGCCATGAATAGAATCTCTTCTTCGGAATCACTGACTTCTTGAGTCCCTTCTTGAATTTTCCTTTGAAATTATTATTTTATGTAGACTTTCCTTATTCATTTTCACCATTACCCTTATATGGGCACTTAAATACAAAATGTCAAATCATTCCATGATTAAAACATTAGGAAGTATTTTTTCTTGATATTTACCTATGCCCTTTTTTAGCTTATGAATAAATAGAGCTCTATTGTCATCTTCACCATCGCTAGAACTATACTTGATTCTTGAATCTTAGCCTTCTCTATCCTTGATGTCTTGAAAGAAACTTCTCTCTTTGAGGGTTTCTCTTATTCAGCCCACTTCTCATATGCCATAAGAATATCATGTAGCTCATCCATCTTTAGCTTGGCTAAATTTTTCATCTCTTTAATTGCCAATACTTTTGCATCATATCTCAATGGTAGAGATCTCAAAACTTTTTGTACCACAATTAATTCTTCTAACTTTTCTCCAAGACCTTGAATTTGATTAACTATTTGATTAACCCATAAAAGATAATTTTATATATTTTTATCCTCTTCCATCTTTAAACTCTCAATCTATCTTCTAAAATTCTAAAGCTTAGCTTGCTAAACCTTTCCATCACCTTTGTAAATTTTCTCAAGTTTTACCCAAGTTTCATGAGTAGACTTATATTGTATAACTTTAACAAATTATTATTCACATAAACCACATGAAATAGAATTTAAAGCTTTATCATTATTTTCACTTGCCTTCTTTTCCACTAGAGTAATTACAAGTGTTTGTGGCTCTTCATATTACTCTACCACTACTTGCCAAATGGTGAATCCAAAGGACATCAAATAACTCTTCATCCTTATGCTCCAAAAATCATAATTTGTCCCATAAAACAAAGGTGCCTTATTTTTAGAAAAAACTTCATGTGATCTAGCCATCATGATTTCCTGATCTACCTTCAATCTATAGTTTTTTTCTAAAGGTACATGCTCTAATACCAATTGTTAAGCATGAAATATACTAAGAGGGGGGGATATTTTAGTATATTATATATCTTTTACTTAGTATTATTTATTTTCTTTAACAAATTAAACACACATTTAAGATATGCAATAAAACTAAAACAATAACATGCACCACACAAGAGAGAGAGAGAGAGAGAGAGAGAGAGAGACCAAATTTTTACGTGGAAACTTAAAGTGGGAAAACCCACAGAGAACAATCTCAAGTATGTCTTTACCCTTGTGACTCTTTGACTTCTCCATGGGCCCTCTTCTAACTTATATGAAACCAAAAATATATTATTTAATATTAAATAAATATTAACACACATTAACCAAGACATGAATATTAAAAACATCATTAAATTCAATGGGGTGTTTATCACCAATGCTAGACCTTTGACATCAATGACAATATTTCCAACATGCTTCTCCTACAAGTATCTTAATTTTATATCCAAAAAAATGTATTGGAGGTTGGTGTTCAAATCTGGTTACACCCATAAATTTATTTTCATTACATTCTAGTTCCATATTTGATTTTTTTTTTTCATTTTAGACTACATAAAACAATACAAGGGAAATCATTTAATTAAAAACCTATTCATTGCAACCAGTGTACCAATTAGCCATAGTCAACTGATCTCTTGTGTAGAGTTGTGTACTTATTCATTATCCCTTTTTCAATTGTTATTTTTCTACCATCCTTGGTTATATAGTTACCAAAGTATTTCTTGAATGGAGGATCTATCATACTAATGATTAAATCATATCAAATGCATCCCTTGACTTTCACTAATCTACAATTTGATCAGGTTGGGGGTTTTTAGTTTTAGTTTTATTTGTTTATTATATATAATATCATAGTTTAATTCAATTACACTCATTATATTATATTTCATTTTTAAAATGAAATTTATATGAAAATAGATATTTATTTCTCTCCTCTTGCATAAAAATGAAAATAATAGTTAGATTATTTATTTTCTTGAATACCCATCATAGATATTATTAAAAGAATTAAAACATGAATAAAAACATCATTTAAATATATAGGGAAGAAAAATATTCATTTTTTTGTTTTTAAAACAATCCATTTTTAGTTTGAATTAATCTTCTACTTCACATTAAAGAAACGTGCAAGTACATAGAAAACCTAGGCAAATAAAGGGATGTTATTTTAACATTGATTTTATTTATTTTAATGATATAGAAATGATGTTTTAAAATTATAAAACTATAAAATAGTAACCTAATTATTAGCTTCCATTTAAGGTAAATCATTTAATCTTAGTGTGTATTCATTGAAAAAATTAAAAACTAGTTTTAGCTTGTATATGCAAAGGAATCTTTATATACTTGGTAGTGCTTCTGCCTAGAATATAAATCAAAATTTAAATTTAATTGAACATTATAAAATTCTTGGATTTCAAAATACATAAATTAATTTATAATAATAAAATTATAAAAATAAAATAACTTCATTTAGTTTGCATCTAGGAAAGATAAAAATCAACATTTGCATTACCAAGCTAGATTTTATTTTCTTAACATTGCATACACTAGAAAAATAATTTAAAAGTAATAAAAATAAATATTATTTCATTTATTTATATATATATTCATTATTATTTAATTTCATTCATTTTATTTCAGTAAGTAGTTAGCTTTCCTTTCAATAAAACATTGTAAAATCCTTACAAATTAAACAAAATAACCAAAGCCTTGTCATAAGGAACACAAACATTCCTAAAACCTTGATTCTTATAGATAAAAAAATAATCACACATAGCACCTTAAAAATCTATCTTATGATTATAAATTGAATCACATTACATATTAGATGACTCCCCTAAAGCATCCTTGTCTCTAAAGAGTAGGTCTTTTCCTTAGAGCTATAACCCTAAGTCATGGCACCAGTATCCAATATAACATTAGAAATTATCTCAAGAGAATAATTTAATTCCACTCCAATAAAATAAATCATCATATACTATCATAATTATCTAAAAGAGAAGGAGTAGATCCATAATCCATTGATCATCACCCTTTCCCAAAACTAAGGATACCAATACAACATCATTCTCACATAGTTACCCTCACCCTATTTTATTTTCTCCTCAAGAATACCCTCATCATATATCATTAAAGTTTATGTATGACATTGATATGGAATATTCATCCTAATATATTTGATAATATACCCTAAGTAATTTATCAAAACCATTCCCACCTTGATACTTGTAGTATTGATCACTAATTTTATCTCCTTGTCATTACTGATAATTAGGGACATTAGAGTTATGTTACCGCCCAATTAGATTATCTCAATGAGTATAATGGATTATTATAAATCCTTTAGTAGTTATAAGAAAATAATTTTATACCTATCATTATATAACCTATTATACCAAAAAACTAACCCAACCCCTAGTTTCACCCATCATCAATACATTACACTTTTTCTTGTATAATCCTTAAGAAGTTGAGTGCATAGGATAACATGTAATTTTCATGTGTCCAAAAATTGGTGAAGTTTATGTGAAATGCTTATCATTTTTTGTTTTCTTATTTTATTCCTTTATTTATCTTTCCTTCATCTCTCTCTCATTTCTATATTATGTGGGTATCCATATACCCTATGAATCTATCTGGTCAATTTATCATTGATTAAATTATGGATCTTGAAATTTATAGAATAATATTTCAACCCTAAGGTGAAGTATCAATATTCATTTGGAACACTAATAACCCCATGTGCAACATGGATATGACTTATCAAAACTAGAATTTAAATTATCATACTAGATCAGAAGTGGCTATCCATGAAGTGTGGGATCTATTAGAAGCCATCCTAAATACAATAATATGGCCATCACTAGTATAAGTAATACTAGTCCCCATGTTGTAATTAGGCCTTCTATTATACTAAAAAATCTTGATGTATAAAGTACCATAAAATTTGATCACTACATTGAAATAATGTTTTAATTATAGCATGGATTGAGTAGGCTTTAAGCACCTAATAATCCCCTTGATCCCATACAAAATTTTCTTATAGATCCTGAGAGAAACATGATTGTTCACCATGAGCCATCAAAACTTAACAAAATAACTATAAAATACCAACCAATCTCACCTAAATGTCCAACTAAGGAAGTCATTAAATAAAACACTCATTTGTGCTCAAATGAACTCATATCAACCTTTTTGAATTATATTCAAGACATGAAAATCTATCAGGCTTATCCCAATCATGCCTACCCCCTCTTAGTTATATATTTATGTTGACTTACCAGGTACCCCAGTATCATGTTAGTCATATCCCAATCAACCATGTCTAAATATATAATATAGGAGACATTCTTATGCATAGGGTTCCTAACCATATGGAAATCGACCCTCCTATAGTGTATAAATATCATATCCAAATTCCACTAGGATGATATTATTCCTACCTCCTCATAATAATGTGGAAAATAATTAGGTGACATCTTATATACCCTCAACTAACATGGTGAAAAACTAACCATCACTATATTTTTCTCCTACATATGTAGTAACCAACCAAACACTACACTATAACTCTTATAGTTACTTACTAGTTATCCAAATTCAAACACATAACTCTCAAATTTACACATCTAGTTTATTATAAATAGTTACCTCCCTACATACACATGTTATCCAAATCTAGTTAGCTAGATAACTATTTTATAAGCATTTCTACACACTTCCACAAATACCCTCTTTTAATATCTATAGCTAAACTCTATGTGCCCCAACCCCTTATAACTTATCCCATAAGAAATTTTTCCACTTTAAAATCATGATGAGATATGTGAATACTTAAAATAAATCCTTGAATAAATTATAAAATGAATTATCCTACCACATTCTCTACCATAACTTCCTAAGTTTAAAGGTAATGGAAATCCTAATGCACATGTAAAGTCTTATGTTATAGCCATTATATAGCACCCACCTTGGGAGGGGTTATTACAAATTTTCCAAAAAACCCTAGAGGGTATCACTCTCAACTAGTACTACCACCTCCTTAAGGTTTGTATCAATTATTTTCTTCAACTTGTGGCTAAATTTGTTATATAATTTGATATCAACAAGATTATAAAAATAGAATTTGAGAGTTCATATGAAACATGAAAATAATGAATCAACTACCCATTTCATCATGAGATGGTGCCATGTTATATATTCATCTACTAGTACACCAAATATGGATCAAAGGGAATAATGTGACCTTTTCCTTCAATTTCTTAAAAATTATATGAGGTAAGATGTTCAAAAATTACCTTAAAAATATTATAAGGAAACTCTAAAGAGTTATTTGTGAATCGACCAAGTGACTATCAATATTAGCCATTAGACTTATGAGACCAACATATGTATTATTACCTATACCTAGAATCATGAGGGATTCTAATATGAAATAAAAAATAATTTAAACAACCAAGGTCCAAATATCTTTAACCAAAATAATAATTACATAATAGATGGTGTGACTAACTAGAAGAAGAAACCAAACCCTACCAATAATAACCCATTAGAAATAATGGAAAAAATAATAACAATAATGGTATGGGGAAGTAGAATCCTCCACTATAATTCCATGTGGTTAATTTAAACCACACTCTACCCTAAATATACAATAATAAAACCAAATCTAAACCCTAGGCTAGTTCCAAGGTGTTGATCATTTCACACAATTTCATAACCTCTTTATATCAATGAAATAGACAACAAGGATTTTGTCATTAAGGGAAAAACCATAGATTTAAGGACTATTAACCTAATGTATAATAAGTTTTACATCATGTGGTTGTTCATGAAAATTTATCATGTTATGGGGAAAAAATTTCATCCAAGGTCTTTTAGAGGAATAGTGGCAATTTTGGTGACATGTTCCTATGGAAATAAGCACAAATGATCAAGCCTAATTCAATTTTCATATGACCTAACAAAACCAAAAAATCTATATCTAATAAAACCCTTTCCAAAATTATCAATAGATGTTTACACAAAATCAACCACAAGGTATATATCAAAATCAACCCTCATAACACAACCAACCTAAACTAACATGCACTCATGATGTTAAAGCTTCAACTTCTGCCATAACCAGCCTAGATGTTTCAATCTAATTGGGGGTACAAGGTATGAAAATAATTATTAGAGTGGTAGAGTTAGATATATAATGAAAATTAAATATCATCATTCATACAAGGTAATATCATCTCAAAATACACCACCCTTCTAACTTCTTGGAGGGTGACACTACTCCTAAACCTATGGGAAATTATGATTTGGTTGTAGACCTTGAAAACACATTATCCCATATATCATTATTTCATTTAGTCAAAAAATAACCTTCAAACCACTTAGAATTATTTTATTCCTTAAGGTTGGGGCATTTATCTAGATTTAATCCCTACTTTATGCCCATATTAATCACATTAATCTTGACATGTTTCCACGTGGGTAGAGTTTAGGTGATGTAGGATATTTATTTGATGTTAAAATTTTCTCTCTTTATTATGAGATGTCTAAGAGGGGTATCCATCCCTATTTATAAAATTATGGATCTATCATAATTATGTTAATATATCCATGTTGATGATAGGGCAATACTAAACATACTCCATTTTTGTTTCTTCATAAATTTGGCTATAGAGAAACTAATTATTCAACAACACACTATACTCTCTAAGGCTACAATATCCTAAAATAAACCTCTATAGGAACTATTTTACTTCTCACTATTCTAGGACCCAAGACAACACTAATAAAATTATACATTATATACAAAGTCATTAATTACAACATGGTTTTGGGTAGACCTTAGATCCATAGGCTGAATTCCATTCATTCAAACCTATTTGAAAAAATAAGGTCCTTTCATCTCAAGAAAGTTTTTTTAACTCAAAGGGATACTAAACCCTTCAATGTTCTTCAAGGAGCCATGTGTAAACAAATAATGTTACACATCAAATACCACTTACACTTTAATTACATAATCAAGCCCCCAAATTTTCTTAAGGTTAAGGACACCCCTAAACCAAATATCATCATTTTGATGAAAAGTGTAAAACCTCCTAAATACATATTAAAATATAAATATAAATAAAATGAGGACATGATAATAGAAAATATATGTGATAATAAACTTATAAGAACATCATTTACTATAGCGATATGTATGGCTAAGATTATTAATATCTTAAAAAATGCCACTTATGATTTCTTTTGATCCACAAGGAGTAAGAACATACCATATCTCTAAACCTCAAGACCATGATAACCATGAAGTTTTATAAAATATACTCGACATCAACATGGTTGATATACCAAAGGATCATAAAACCCTCCATAGTTGTGATGATGATTTTCCCCTTACACATGAGTAGAGGAACCTTTGTTATAAGGGGGTGATTATATTATCACATTGGATCAAGAGTTATCTTGGTATCACTAGAAGTAATGATCCTTACTTTTGGTTTTAAACTTGAATTTGAGTGCATAAAAATGGGGCCCAATATGAAGCTTTATTTCTTAGGATGTTGATCACTAGATAGTGGGTAATTCAAAAATTAAAAGTCTAAGGTGATTCACAACTAATAACCAATCAAATCTTAGAAATATATCAAACTAAATTCAAACACCTTCAACTTTATAAGGCCATCATGTGATAAGTCTCCAAAGTTTTTAAATACATTTATATATAACTAGTGTTGATGAAAAGTAGCCAAATTAATGATTTTGTGGTTGCTTCATCTTCTCATTTTGGTCCCTACCTAGTGATACCTAAGTCAAATTTGATAGTGTTTGTTAGAAAAAAACCCCTCATAAATAAAGTGCTTAATTACCAAACCCTCATTTTCATAATGAGGGATACTATCCCTCTAACCTTTTGATGTGGTTTCTATACATGCCATAGATAATGAGGTAACCTCTAACATTTTAGGATCTTAATAGAGATGAACTCCACTCAAGGGAACGAGTTCTAGGTATATAGTTTTAAATTAACCAAATGGTGGAATAGTTGCATGTGACCTACATATCATCAATATAAATTCACTAAAGTGATTAAACTAATATATAAGAACATATATTTATAATGATGCTATATTAAAATAACAAAATTTCTTAAAAAACACAAAAAGGAGGGAATGGTAAAGTAGAAAGGGAGTATCTATGGTCTTAAGGGATTACTTCCATGGTTAGTTTCTTTGTGGACAAGTGTTTTGGAAACCAATGGTTGATTCTAGTATATTTTTCACACACACAAACAAACATAGTTGGGTAGTCTGAGGGAATAAGATATAGGAAACTCAAATATCTCAACTAAAAGTTTCTTCTTTTAGGATAGCTATTGCACACACTCAGTTGAAATATTATAACTAAAATTAGAGAGGTATCTATGGTATTTGTTTCACACACACATAAAACTATATCAGAGAAAACACTTCTACACATTCAAAAAGATGAAATAGTTAACCTAATTTCATACAATCAATAATACTTGTTAAATATCCAATAGTTGTTGCACATCTTAAATCAAATTATATCAATGATAACACAAAGGAATTCTCCATAGCTATTATACACATTAAACTATTGAATTAGAAACTAAGAAAATAAAACCTTCATTACATAGAATTGGAGAAAAATCAATATTTTCACATAAAGATCAAGTCAAGCAAAACTTCTCTAAATTTCTTATTAATCTGAACAGCCAAAATTATCTTCTAGAAATAATGAGCTCAATATAAATTATTAATAACAAACTTACGTGGACAAAAGCCACTAATGTATAGTTCACCTTAAGAGTTAACTATATTTCTAATTTTATCATACTAAAATAAAAATAAAATCTTTCATGGAATTTTCATCCAAATTTCATGCTTTATTTTTATTTTGTACAATTAATATCCACTTAAAAATAATTTTAGTTGACTTGTTCCTCCAAATTTTCAAGATTTTTAGGTAATATTTTGTAATTTTAAATCAATATTTCTAGCCTTAAATTACATTATTTAGATAAAACAATATTATCTATGCTAGAATAATTTATTTGGTCACGTACAAAAATTACCAATTCTTTTTGATAAGTTGATTTTGTGAAGCAATAACTTTTGATTGAAAAACTATTAACTGTAAATCTTGAACTAATGTGGTCTCCTTATATTTGTATTTCTATATGAAAATTTTTAGCATCATACAATTTTATTTGATTGTACTAAATTCATCACAAAATAGTTTTGACAGTCTATTTTGACAAGTATGATTGAAAATTGGCAAAGTATGAAAATTGTCAAATATTCTTGGTATGTTGATTTTATGGAGCCATAACTTTTGATTTAAAAATTAATTTACTATGAATATTGAACCACTATGTTCTCATTATATTTAGTTTTATGTATTAAAATTTTTAACCTCATAAAATTTTATTTTATTTTACTAAATTTATCATGAAATATTGCTGGCAACCTATTTTGACAATTATGACTGAAAATTGGCTAAGTATGAAAATTGTCAAATCTGCCTAATAGGTTGACTTCACATGGCCATGTCTTTTTTGTAGAAACTAATATAACTAAAAAAATTAAACCATATGTTCATATGACATTTTTATTCATTTTTTAATTTTTTAAGCTCAATCCATTTTGATTTAATCTTTGAAATACTACACAAAAAGTGTTGATCAACCATTTCTAAAAAATAGTACATGCACAATTTTTCCTCCAAAAAAAACCAATCTCTCTGTTTAGCACTAAAAATTATTTTTATCTATTGAGAATATATTTTTATAAATTTGACATTCCATTACACTTAAAACATTTTTAAACACATACTAGAATTCCTTTTAAATTGGAATTAAATTAAAAGAAATATATAGCTAGAAATGTATAATCAATTAGCACATGGAAACAATATTAAGTAAAATCTCAAGGTTCTAAGATTTTTAAATATTTTGAATATTAGTAGAAAATAAATGGTTAATCAATGAGGAAATACTCTTTAGTATTTGAGAACTTAGAATTTATAGTTTAACTTTAATAAAAAATATACACTTTATAAGAAAGAAATATGCAAAATAGAGAATTAAAAAAAGCTTAAACTTAAACATGCAACATAGTAAACCTTTTCAAATTTTAGATTGTGTGCGACTTTTTGAAGATTATTTCCCCTTATTATAATTTTTTTGATAAATATTTGGATCAACATTGTAGGTTTGATTTTGATTTATTTATTTTATAACAATAATAAGGGAAGCTTGGGTATTGCTCTACTATCAGCCATGCATCCATAACCCCAATAGAGATACCTTCTATTCTACTCGAAGCATTTATATATTGTCAACCAAACATCCATATCCCTAATAGAGTTTACTTGAATCACCTTTATTCCATAAGTTTTTGATTTTGATCTATTTCTTTTTCTTCTTTTTTTGAAGCACAAATAGAAGAAATGTTGAGAATCAAAAGTGTCTTGGTGTAGGTATACTTATTTTTATCAATACATCCTTGTAAGTGTGCATCCATATCAATTTTCATTATTTATCATCTAATTTTTAACATGTTAAGGTGCAATTAGTCTTTTAAAATGAGAAGTCTTTATAAAATTTGCATGAGAATATCAAAGTAACTTTCAATAGTCTAATATGCTTATTCCATTACTTATGACACATACCTTGATTTAAATCTTCAATACCTCATGATCAACCCATAAATATCCATAATTGTGAACAACATGTAAAATGTGAAAATTCTTTGAACTAGATGAATGGTCATGATGACCTTATTTACTAAATTAATCAACTAAAAATAAAACTAAACTAAAAAAATAATAAAAATTAATCTACTCTAATCTAAAAAAAATTCAAACAAAATTGGGAGGGTGGATTTGAGAAATTCGTGTATAACATCTCCCACTCTTTGGTATAAGCAAGCTTCTTCCATTTAAAGTCCTCAAATATGCAAAAACATCTTTGTATTACTTCAAAAATTCTTTTAGTTTCTCTCTTTCAAACCCAAAATAAATTGCATACATTCATTATACATAATTATCTTTCTTAATTCCAATATTAAAATAAACATTAATATTTCAAAGATTTACCTCAAATTCTTTCCAAAAATAGATAAATTATTTATTTACCTAAACCTTGGGGAATATGATGTTTGGAGTAAGAGTTTTAATAAATAACAATTCTTTTAGATTTGAATCATATGATAAACAAACATATTCTTTTAATAGATATTGCATGTGTTGATTATGCTCTTACGAATTTTCAATTTCTTTGTATTTATCATCATTTGAAATATCTTATTTACTTTTGCATGATAACTAATTATTTACCTAAATATATTTTGCACAAGCTAAAACCAAAGTACTTTCTATAGACATTTTCACAAAAGTGTGGGTTAATGAATCTAAAACATGTCCAAATTTAAACAAAAATAGATTTTCAAAACTCTTAAAACTAGAAATAGAATTAGGTTTCATGTCTAAAAACAAATCATTAAGTTTTTTCCTGTAAAATAAAAAAGAAATAATCTGAAAGCTACATCCTCAAACTTCATAATCAAAATATCCAAAGTAAATTTATAAGCAACAAGATGTTCTTCAATAATTATTTAACCATTGTTTTGAAAACTAAGAAGAAAAATAAATGGATCATTTGGTAAATCATGTTGAATACCTGAAATGTTTATGGGTGATTCACTAAGCCAAGACATTTTTTATTTCTAGTTTTCTAAATTTTATAATATTTTTATTTTTTTTAGATTTTTACAAGCGAATAAAATAAAATGATGCATTGGATGAAAATTAATCACAATAATCCCTCCTTTTTACACACACCAATTCATAATGAGGTAGCCTCTAACATTTTAGGATCTCAATGGATGTGAACTTCATTCTAGGGCATGAGTTATAGGTATGTAGTTTAATAACTAGGTGAGAGAATAAAAGGTAGGAAATGTAAGTTTTTAACAAGGATTATGAATCAATGGATAGTTACTAAAAGAAATTTAAAATCTAGGTAATTTGACAAATAGGTGTATACTAATCTAGAGTGAGTAGATCTCATAAATAAACTCAAAAATAAATGGAAGGGTAGAGTAGGAGAGAAGGACTCTGGCTTTAAGAATCACTTCTTAGGTTGGATTCTAAGTAGACAAGTGATTTCAAAACCAATATCTATTTTTAGAAGATATTGCACACATAAAATAACATGGTCAAGCAGTATAGGATAGTTTGATATAGGAAACATAAGGATCTCAGTCAAAAGTTACTTCTTTTAGAGTATCTATTTCACACCCTTACTTAGGAGGTTATGACTTGGACTAAGGAGTTATATGATATAACTTGATGTGCATAAAGACTAAATTATAGAAACCCCTGTTTCCCTGATCTCTGAAACTAAATATTTTTGACTATTTTTTGTGTATTTTGATTTTTTTGTGTATTTTTGGCATGAAATAAAGAATGCAAAATTTGTAAGCTAATTTCATATACAATTCAAATAAATAAATATTGAAGCAGTAAAAACTTATAACTATCTAATCTAAGATCTTATTGTTCATTTCAAATGATTACAATAGTGAATCTCTGTCATGCAACAAAATAATATAAATATTGTCTCCAAAAAACCTAATTTTTCTACAAATCTAGAAATAACCCTAGATTTGGTACGGCTCAAGTTGTTACGTCAACACATAGTCACTAACATCAGTTACTCTACCACGGTCGATTGATATACTACCGACATTGGTCTTTGTCAGTACGTCTACTCTACCAATGTTGGTAGGTAGTCAATCGATGTCAGTCTCTGAGTTGCCTGTGATGTTGTTCGGCCTGGTATAGAATGGTATGGATTCTATACAATAATAGAAAAAAAGTATGGCCTATATGTTGGATGCCTGATATCAAGAAATATGGTGCTAATATGGAAGATCTTAATCTGGGTAATTACTAAATCAAAACCTAATGAAATAAATACCTGTAAATCTCTGTGACAACCTCTGTGTGAAGTTATCTCTCAAATTGGCAATAGATCAGCTGATATCTCACAACCTCTGAATTACACACACTAAAGATTACATGTTCTTCAATGCAGATCAAATACTGGAACCCTTGGCTCAGTCTTCTTAGAATATACTTAGCAAAATTCTTGTCTTCAATATCAATAATTTTCAATAATATGGCATTCCCTCCAATGGGAAACCCTTATATCCTCTAAAAGGTGCACTTGCCCTAATTAGGGTTTCATAATTAAGAATTAGGGTTTCATAATTAAAAATAGTCAAAATAATTAATATTTAATTAAATCAATCAAATATTAATATCTCCCTCAATACATGTTTGAAAGAGCCCGAATGAAAGCCAACTGGAAAAATTCTGCTAGTCGAAGCCAAGCCAAGCTGCACCAAGACCCTCTATACATCCTATCAGCCTACGAAGTTTGCATAATAGGCTAATCATCATAAAATAAGATCACACTAAAAAGGGGACATTACAATCCACCCTCCTTGAAATTGCTTGTCCCCAAGCAATCTCAACAACAAAGTTATCATCACTCCACCTAGATCCTAAGGAAAAGGTTGTATAATGTCCCTCATGTTACCAATCAACCCCTATGAAGAAATCATCAACATCAAAAGTATAAAAATCAGCAACTGAGACACTATAGTCAACCCCCAAACAACTGACATCACTGATAATGAAGAGACATCACATGTTAGATAACAATAACACAAACCAAATCTGCTTGCCATCAACTCTTGCTCTAAGTCATGCACTGACAAACTATCAACTCCATCACCTATCACCATGCCATGTCTATTACAACTATCATCCCATGGCATCAAATCATCCCAAGTACCAAGATAAGGATCCCAACATCTAATCCATGAATGGAAATCAACTGGTAACTCCTGTAAACTTCTCACCTGAGTAATGTGAACAATACCAACTAACTTCATGCACCTATCTCCTATACCCACTACAATCTCTAAATTTGGAGTGTGAATGCTAGACATACTCATATCATCATCAACATGTGACCTGACTATAAAAGAAAGTTGAGTCCCTGCCACATGTGCTAACTCCTAAACTGAACTCACCTCAAGACAAAACTTGTCCACATGTCTCTCCTATGTTGGTGCCAATGTGCACTTGGCAGCCCACTCTACCATATCGGTCGTATGAGCCTCTCCATCCGATGAATAAACATATTTTTGATGTTGCTGCCTGATATTACCTTAAGAATATGTGTCTTCCCATCAACATCAAAATGAACCTCCATGTCCTTGAGATGAAGAGTGACTTCCTCAAGTGAATGAAGCCACTTCATGCCCAATACTAAGTCTATATCCCCCATGTTCACCACATAATAATCAACCTTAAACTCATAGTTGTTCAAGCACAATGGAAGGTCTCTAATCATCTGCTCACACCTAAGAGTGCAACTGTTGGCCACCTTAACTCTAATGCCCTCAAAATCCTTGGTAGTGAGTCCATGCTCCTCCAAAAATCTAGCATCAATAAAATTATGTGTGGCCCCTGTGTCAAGAAGGGTGATGACCCTCTATCCTACCAAAACTCCACAGAGTCTGAATGAACCATCCAGTTGAATGCTAGTTAGGTGTGCCTCTTATATCTAAAACTCTAAATATACCTCTGCCTTAGGCTCTGAAGCCTCTACCTCTAACTCCTCAGAAGTCTCTTGCTATTCAAAATCTTCTAATTCTGAATCCTCATAATAAGGCCACATCACTCAATTCGCCTTGCCCTTAGGCCTCAAAGGACAATCGTGATTGGCATCATAGGGACCGTTGTAGTAGAAGCAAAGATTCTTCCTGTGTAGATCGTTATGAGCCTCTCAATCCAAAGGTGGTGCTACTGGATTGGCCTTTGAATCATTCTTAACACATGATTTGTCTTTGTCAAAATCTACTCTCTCTCTATTTTTGTTGAAGCCCTTACTATCCCTGAATGAAGAAGTACCTCTGGAGTTGAATTTACTAGATGGGGCTGCCATCTCCATACTATGTGCCTTCTTCATAGCTATATGTAATGAAGGAGGATCAAAGGCTTTGATCCAACCTCTCAATGGTTCAGATACACCCTTGATGAAGAGAACTACCAATCTATGCTTTGAAATGTTTGGCACCATGACTACCAATTACTAAAACTCCCCAATGAAGGACTCCGACTTACCTATTTGTTTCAACTGTGCCAAATCTCGAAAGTAAACTTTAGGATCTTTCTTGTCAAACATCTCAACAAACATGTCCACAAAGTCTTGGTACTTTGTCACCTAGTTATGCTGAAGTGTTACCATACCATGGTACCACCAATCATGTGCTACTCACTCCAAGTGTAAAGTGGCATATTTTATGGCCTTTATCTCTATCATTGGCCTTAATGCCAAGAATGTGTCAGGCTTATGAACCCAAGCTTGAGCTATCGTCTTGCCACTGTAGTCAAAAGTAGTCAAAGAAAACTTGCTAGTAGCCTTCTTCAGCTCACTGAGTTGACCTCTAGGCCTCCTGTCTTGTCTAACTGATCTATAGTGATCTCTCCTCTAATTAACAAAATGATCAAAGGACATCCTCTCCCAAACCTGAGGAGATAATAAGTCCCACTCATCATTTGTAGCCATGAGAGCATCTACAAATAGGGGATCTCCTGCTGCCTCCTCTGTTGGAGCTTTTGGTTCCTCTTGAAAAAATGTAGGACATGTAGGCCTATCAGCTATTTTGGAATGGGTCAGTTGTGGTCTTTGATTAATAGTTGCACTCCTATTATTTTCGTGTTCCCCATTTTGTCTAATAGGTGGGTTCATCCTCTCTACCATAGTATTAAGTTCCTGTAGTGCCTATGTCATCTACTACTGGCCTATAATCATAACACAAAAGAATTCTTTGGTGTCTTGATCATCATTATGCTTGTGGCCCCTAGGTGGGCTACCCTCATGCCTATCACTCATGATGGCTGACTAGTGTTCTAAAACTAGTTCACCTTCCAGCAAGGCTCTACTGCGTGTGTAATACTTGTGTGGTCCCAACTCTTGTGGCTGCATAAGATCTCTAAACCCTCAAGATGGCAGGATCTAGCTTTGATACCACTATAGAAACCCTTGTTTCCTTGATCTCTGAAACTGAATATTTTTGACTATTTTTTGTGTATTTTGATTTTTTTTGTGTTTTTTTGGCATGAAATAAAGAATGGGAAATTTGCAATCTAATTTCATATACAATTCAAATAAATAAATATTAAAGCAGTAAAAACTTATAACTGGATAATCTAAGATCTTATTGTTCATTTCAAATGATTACAATAGTGAATCTCTATCATGCAACAAAATAATACAAATATTGTCTCCAAAAAACTTGATTTTTTTGCAAATTTGGAAATAACCCTAGATCTTGTATGGCTCCAGGTTGCTGTGTCAACACACACAATCACTGATGTCAGTTACTCTACCATGGTTGGTTGATATACTACTAATATCAGTCTCTATTGATAGGTCTACTGTATCGACGTCAGTAGGCAATCAGCCAATGTCAGTCTTTGAGCTGCCTACGACACTGTCTGGCCTGTTGTAGAATGGTACATATTCCGTATAGTAACAAAAAAAAGTATAGCCTATATGCTAGATGCCTGATCTCAAGAAATATGGTGCTAATACAGAAGATCATAATCTAGGTAATTACTAAATCAAAAACTAATGAAATAAATACCTATAAATCTCTGTGACAACCTCTATGTGAAGTTATCTCTCAAACTGGGAATAGATCAGCTGATATCTCACAACCTCTAAATTGCACACACTGAATATCGTACATTATTCAATGCAAATTAAATACTAGAACCCTTGGCTCAATCTTTTTAGAAAACACTTAGCAAAATTCTTGTCTTCAATATCAATAATTTTCAATAATATGGCACTCCCTCCAATGGGAAACCCTTATATCCTCTAAAAGGTGCACTTGCCCTAATTAGGGTTTCATAGTTAATAATTAGGGTTTCATAATTAAAAATAGGCCAAATAATTAATATTTAATTAAATCAATCAAATATTAATATCTCCCTCAATACATGTCTGAAAGAGCCTGAACGAAAGCCAACTAGAAAAATTCTGCTAGTCAAAGCCAAGCCAAGCTCCACCAAGACCCTCTATCCATCCTATCAGCCTACAAAGGTTGCATAATAGGCAAATCATCATAAAACAAGATCACACTAAAAAGGGGACATTACATAAATCAACATTCTTTCTCTCACTAGAAGGAGGGCCTTGAGATTATTTGATAAAAGAGGTTAGATTCTTCGTCAAGTTACACTAGAGTCACCTAGGAGAGTGACCAAATCTAGTGCTCATACAAGTCTTCTAGTCTCACCCTTGTCAAATCATAGAAGGCCTAAATTTTTACCAATTACCCCTATCAATATTAGAGCCAAAACACCTAAGGAAAACTCCCTTATTAATAATCCCATGGCCTAACCACCTTGATTGGTTAGATTTACAATTTCTATCATAGGGTATGTGCACAACCTATCAAGGAATCCTAAAAAGTATTTATGATCCTTTTCTCTTTTAGGAGGAAGAATGATAGAAGAGTAAATAAATTATTTCAAAGTTTCATTGATATTGATGAATTATATTAATGAAGATGTTACATGCATACTTTTTCCTTTCACATTGATGGATGGTGCTTATGATTAGTACCTTAATCTATAAGAGAATTCTATTACTTCCTAGAACATGTGTCAAGCTGATTTTATTACACAGTTTGGGGAAGTCACCAAACCTAATTTAATGTACCATCAATTTAATAACATGAAGAGGGATCCTAATGAACCAATCTGGGCCTTCAATGTAATATTATAGAAGATGTACCCCTAGTTAATCCTGACATATAAACTAGATGAAGTATTCACATTAGAAATGTAAAAGAATGCTCTGGATCTAATTAATACAATCTTCTTGAAAAGGGTTACTTATATTAAAACTTTGAAATTGGCTTATGAAGAGTTCTTCAGCATTGATAGATAGCTTAATCATCAAGTGCCTAACATAACTAGTGTCAACAATGGTCTCCCAACATTGCATCTAGTTCCACATGTGAATCATAATGTCCATGTATTTAATCAGAATCAACTATACACGCCACCTCCTCCAATGTAGGCACCACATCCAAATTATAGTTTTTTAAACAACCATGCATAAGGCAATGGCTACCAATTGAATTAGGATCCAGCTACATCTTCTACTACTGTCATCTAGGGAATTTTTTTATAAAAGTAGAGTTATATGCCATATAAAGTATAGTTCAAAAGATAAGAAATGACTTCCTTGGAATGCAAAGAAAGATAATCAACACTAATGACCCAAATAATAATTATAATTTTGGGTTCTAAAGTCATAATAGACCATTCAATAGGCCTAAGAATAATATAAAGTAGTCCAGTAAGCACCCAAAAATCAATATAGTAGAGTCAGCATTGCTCAACTAGTGCAAAATTCATAACATGTCTTAGTATGGTGAATTTGATTTTGTTGAATTTTGTGAAGATTTTAAGATATTTCAAAGAGATTAGTAAGTTAAGATTTAATGCATAATCCACCAAGACCCTGGCCCTTCAAGTACTATCATGTTCTTTGAGACTCATAAGTTTCCCTTTTTAAAGGAAGATGATAATGTATCAAAAGACAACATTGATGAGATTCATGCTTTCCAGTAACTCTAAAAATGTGGTTACACTTTGAGGAATAGGAATCCCTTCACAACTTATACTCCTCTAAATATCATAACCATTCCATCAATCCAAAATTTGATTAAAATCTACCTCCCCCAAAATGGAATGATCAACCTCAAAGTAAGGAGGAATAGACTAGAAGAGGGTATAACATTGTAGAGGACATGAAGAAAATCAAATAAAATATTACCCTTCACGAATTAGCTCAGATCACTAAATAGAAAGAGTTACTATGGAAGTATATCATAGTGAAGGCCTCTATGAAAAAGATAAAAGCTCCTACAGAGAAATCAAAGGCATATGATACCAATGTCATATATAAAATCAAGATAGAGGTTCTACCCTTTTTTTACTATTAGGGCATTTAGTAGGAATATTCATAATTAATTTATCAATTATGGAGCTTAAAAAACTATGATGTCTACTTTTATTTATCAAATCTTGGTCTAACTCCAAGCCTTTTAAAGAGAATAGTCTCAAAATTGGATAAAATAGTGGGACCAACAATTAGGGAGCTCACTAATGTGTGTATTCAAGTAGCCTCCAAGACAAGAGTATAGATGAATATTGACATCCTTGTAGTAGATACACCTAAAGAATATGGACTATTATTGAGTAGGGACTAGTCTAAGACATTCAATGGATATCTCTCAATAGATTTTTGTCACATTTGGATACCATGGAGAGGCCTTCCAAACCAAATTTGGATTTATCAAGAACCAAGAATGAAGTATCCCATCATAAAGTAAAATGTTAATATCTAGGAGGTAAGTTATTAATCCCATAGCCTTGGTATTTATACTTTCACTACATGAAATGAAACATAAGAGATAGAATCTAAGGGCCCCGATCAGATATAGACTCTCCACTTTGATGGTGCTAGATCCAAAGAATGATCAAGTATAGGAATTAAATTGATTGATACACAAGGGAATAAATTATTGGCAGTATATATATTACAATTCCCTTGCACCAATAATAGGTTTGAATATAAAGCATTGATTTTGTAATTTCACTTTGCACTCAAAACTAATGTCAAGCAGTTGTTAGTATCTAAGGATTCAATGTTGGTATTCAATTATGTTAGAAACAAATATTAGTGTAAGATGTCATATCTAAAAAGATATAAACATAGATCATGGGATTCAATTGAGAGATTTGAGGATTTTGATATAGTAGTTATTCCCAGAGAATGAAATCAAGCTGTAGATTCACTAATTACTTCCATTTTTAATTTGGAGCCTCTCTAAGAATATAAAGTAAAGAGATTATCTATTGAGCTAGTGCATTGTCATTTTATTCTTGAAAATGTACAGACTTTTCAAGTCTTCAATGATGACCAACAGATCATTCAGTTTCTAACCAACTCAAGATAATATGAGTCCCAAATCATTGATGATAAGGAAATTAGTTATCTCTGCTAGGAGTAGTCAGATGAGGAAGGTGTCTTCTATCTCAAAGAAAATCATCTCCCAACTAATTTAGTATCCCTATAAAGAGTATTTGATATATATTCCCAATCTCAATAGCAATGGCATCCCAAGGTTAATGAGTTTAAATTTAAAAAGGAAAATTTAGGGAATGATAATATCCCATAGTACATAATTATTGGCATAAATTCCACTCTAGAAGAAAGGCAATGGGTGAAGTATTTACTCACCCAATACATAGACATCATTGAATGAATGTATGAGGACTTGAATGTTTATGACCTAGAGGTCATCACCCATATAATTATATTGAAACTAGTCCATAAACCATTCAAACAAAGATAGATACTAGTGAATCATATCCTAGATCCTCTCATTTAAAGAGAAGTGGAAGAGTTGTTAAGTGCAAGGATAGTCTTCCCAATCAGGCACTCTACCTAGGTGGCCAATTTAGTCCTTGCCAAAAAGAAGAGTGGATAGATTAGGTTATGTGTTTATTTTAGAAAATTAAACAAATATTATAAGAAGGACAACTATCCACTACCTTATTTAGATGAGGTTATTCAAATACTCAGTGGCTTTGAAATGATGTACTTCCTAGATGGATATTTAGGATATAGCTAAGTGATGGTACAATCAGAAGATAGAATGAAAAATACATTTACCACAAAGTGAGGTACCTATGCATATAAAAGGATTCCTTTCAACCTAATAAATGTAAGAACCACCTTTCCATAAATTATGGATTATGTATTTAAATGATTAATAGGTAAATGTATAATCATCTCTATGGATGATCTTATTCGTTTCTCCAAGAATAAGAATAATCATGTAGACCACCTTTAGTTAATATTTGAAGTGTGAAAAAGGTTTGACATCTTACTAAATCCAAAGAAGGGCATATTTGGAGTTATTGAGGTCAAAATATTGGGACATATAATTACCAAATAAGGAATCATCATTGATATAGATAGGATATAGGTAATTTCAAAGATTCCACTACCAAATATCAAGATGGTGATAAAGTCATTCTTTGGGAAGATTAATTTTGTAAGGAATTTTATCTAAATATTTGTAGAAATTATGACACCCATGAATGTAATGATCAAATAAGGTGCTAAAATAGAATGAACAGTTGAATCTAGGAAGTATTTTCAAGACATAAATGATGTTATATCTCAAGCCTTAGTACTCATTAGTCCAGACTTCACAAAGGACTTCTACTTATACTCATTTTATTTAAAACATACAATTGTTGGTGTCATAACATAAAATAAAGATGAGACTGAGCATCATATTACTTTTATGAGCACAAATTTGAAAGAAGTAGAACTCAGGTATTTCATGATTGATAAATAGATCTTTTCTCTTATGAAAGTGGTGAAGAAATTTGACCACTACATCTTGAGGAGTAAGACAATCTCCATTGTGATTGACCCTATTGTCAAGATTAGCTTGTCTCAGAATGAACTAAGAGAATGTAGAGGAAAATTTATAGTGAAGTTGTAAGAGTTTGATATAGAAATCAAGCATGTAAAATTGTTTGGGGTCAAGGCATTATCCAACTCATGGTAGAGCTTGGTCCACATATTACTATTAAAGAGGTATGTAAATCCTAGGTATCTAAAGGATAATGGTATAATGACATAATTTAATCTCTTAATATGTACTTGTCCCCCAAAACTCAATCAAGAATGAGGGAGATTTTTGAGACTCGAAGATTCTCACTACATGATTAAGAAAGGAATTATTTATAGGAAAAATTATGAATGCATCTACCTTAGATGTGTATCAACATAAGAGGATCAAGAGATCCTAGAAAACCTAGACCAAAATATAGGTAGTGGTCACCCATCTAGGAACACCACAACTTATATGATCTTAAGAATGGGTTATTAATGTCCAATAGTATTTAAGGATAGTAATTCCCATGTAAGTAAATGTCATGAATTATAAGATTTAGCAAATAGAGAAGTACATGTAGTAATGCCCTTGCAACCTATTATTAAGGGAAGGCCATTTACCTAGTGGGATTTATACTTAATTATTGTCATTAACTCAAACTCTTTAGTAGGTTATAAGTTTGTACTCACTTCCACATACTACTACACCCAATGGACTAAAGTAGTGGCCACAAATAATTCAAGAGCACAAGATTTGATTTGCTTCTTGGAGGAACACATCACAACTATATTTGGAACTCTTATTTATCTAGTTTGTGATAATGGGCCAATGTTCATATCAAATAAATTGAATGAATAGGCTCATGTCAATCAAATCACTATAAGTTCATATTATAACCACTACCATTACAAAAATTGTTAGGAATCTAGAATAATAAACTACTCTGATACCACTTGTTAGGACCCGAAAGCATAATTGATTACCAAGAAACTAAACATGTAAAATTTAACCAGAAGTAACAAGTAACTAGAATTCAAAAAAACACAAAATATGAGAGACGATACCCAATTGTATTAATACTCTTCCAGAAGGAAATACAACAAAGAAGATGCCATAGTCTTCTTCCTTACACACCTCTAAGGCTCCCACACCTCTAGGGCATAAACAATAAATCTCTTCAAGAGTTATCTCTCTTTTAATATCAATTACAAACACAACTCAACACATAGAGCTATCAACTAGTCAGTATCACTACTGCCAGTACACAAGTACTCCACATACTCCATGATCGAGTACACACCGTACTCCAAGTACCTAATCATACTTCAAGTAGATCTCCCTGATCTTGCACCTTGATGTGTTGCCTGTCACCTTTGACCTTGCTATCCTATAGATCCACCTTAGACCTTGCACACATAAACACCTACAAATCAATGATCTTACTTACACATGTAGATCTCCAAACCTGGCCTTGTACACCTACCGACCAAGATCATACACACAAGAAGAATGCTTCTAATTCTCCAAACCAACACCCCTATGGATCTTCTACTAGAACTTACACAACCTACAGCTCTACCTGATCATACACACTCACCACCCCTATGGAACTAGGAGGAACACACCTTGCTCTCTTCACTCTAAAGGAGCTAACCTTGCTCTTAATCAACTAGCACACTTTACAATATAGCCCATGAGTCTATTGTATAGATCCCATGTAAACAATAATTAGACATCTAATTACAATAATTAGATTTGTATCTCCAAGACTAAAATTAGCCTTTAACATGCAAACAACTGGTTTGTTAACAAACTATCAGTAAAACTCACAGTTTTGAACCACATAGGTGACCGATGTTGGTCCCTGTCTGGTTGGAGATGACCGACGTTGGTCAATCCTAACTGATGTCAATTGCTCTTCTCACTATATATGACCAACGTCAATTGATCAGACCAACATCAATTGATCAGATCAACATTGGTTGCTCTATAACTTAGCAACCTCTCAATAACCTCCTCCATGTCTACATCAGTGAAGCTTTTAGCTCCACAACCTAACAAAAATGGATTGATTAAATTAATGAATAAGAACCTAATAGATGCAATAAATAAATTGGTTGGGGATAAACCTAGGGACTGGCATAATCTACTTAAGTATGCCTTTTAGGTATAATAAATGAGATATAAGCAGTTCTTCAAGGCCTCATCCTGTTTGTTAGTGTATGGTTGTAGGCAATTGTTCCCTATCATGCTAAAGTTATTGACTTATAAATTCATGTAGGAATATATGGAATTAAATGTAAAAGCAAAATCTTGATTATTAGATATAATAAAAATTGAAGATTCAAGGGCTGAGGCCCTACAAAATTTTAATAAACACCAAGACATAGTTAAGATATGGTTTGAAAAAAGAGAAAAAGTCAAAGCATTTAGGATCTCTAATTCAGTGCTTCTATGGGATAAAATCAATGAAAAGAAAGGAGAGCATGATATTTTTTCCTTAATATAGATTGGACCATATCATATTTCAAAGATACTAGGTAATAATGCATTCCATATAAAGGACCTTTAAGGTAATAAACTCACATATCTTGTCAATGAATAGTTTCTACAACATTACTTCATGGTTGTACCATCTAAATAAGCCATCAATTGATAAATAAATCATGGTAGAGGTAGTAGTAGTTTACTTTTCTAGCTCTTTTAGTTTGGTTTCTATCTGTCTAGGTTAGTTTATATCTTTCTTAGTTTAGTTTCCTATTTTCAAGGTTAGTTTCTTGCTTTCTAGTTTAGTCATTTTGTTGTTTCTTATGACAATCTAAATTAGTTTATTCTAACATGATAAATCTAACGTCCTACTCACTATGGTCTTATTGTATGCTTAAACACACACACACACACACACATGGGAAAGGGAAATTACAGAGGGGTTCGTAACTTGGGGTCTATTCACAAACCAGTTATGCTTTTATGTTTGATGTCTTCAAGATTGACATATTTAATCACAATCATTCAAGGTTGTGTCATAATTAAATATCTCTACTAGTTATGTGAAATTTGTTATCAAACACTTCATATAAATTTAGAAAGTCTTCTTAATCCATTGGACCAAATACACTTTTCATATTAAGACATATTTGGAGGTGATAATCATTGGTGAAGATGTAACTTGTAGGGACATTTTGGTAAATGATTATTTTTATAACTACACCATCTCATAGTGGTTTCATCTTTCCTCCCATTCAAATAAGAATAAAAAATAAAAAAGAACTAATTTGTTCAAAAAAATGATCAATAAAGCCAAAAGAACATCCAAACAAGATCAAAGGCTCACATGATAAAATAAGGTCAATGTACCACACATCATGCTAAATAAGAGAAAGAAGAGGAGAGAAGGAACCTAAGGTATCTATGTCAGGGTTATGGATGCCTAGATGCTAGTAAAGAAATGCCTAAGCTCCCTTGATTTAATAAGCTTTAAAATTACCAGACTAAAACCTATAACTACTCCATGTCTTTGAGAATATCCTCATAACAAGGGTTAAAAGAACATCCTTTATCACACACAGATCCATGGATGAGAAGGCAATTATGTTGTATGATGTAGTTGAGAGTTTATTTTAGATCTCTGATTCTAATATCTTTCTATGGAATAGTTCATGTTTGATTTGAAATTACTACCAAAGTTATGATTTCTTAAATACTCAAAAGTATTCCCCCTATAATTTTCCATTTATTGTACCCAACATTCCTATTTTTATTTAATAAGAAATGGGAACCCACTTTTTTGTGTGATGTGGTCTTGTTTGTTAAGTTTTCCTCTATGTAGTTATGTAAGTTATATTAGATTGATCCTTAGTATTTAAACATGGAAGTACAAAAAATGATATTATACATTTTGGAATTACTTACTACTACCTTTTGGGATTTTTTGCACCATGAAAGTTTTGAGACTTAGTTTTATTTAGATAAATTATGTGGGACTTGATCATTGGACATTTTTCTCAGTCCTTCTATTTGGAAACTTTTCTCTTTAGAACTTGTGTTTTCAATTTATTCATCAGACATTTTGCTCAAGCCTTCTTTTTGGAAAATTTGATCTTCATAACTTGTGCTCAAGATTTATTAATTGGAGGTCTTGTTCAAACATTATTCTAATGAATTTGGTGTTCACCACTTATGTTCAAGTTTTATTGTCTTCAGGATTTTTGTTTAGAATAGTCTTCATTGGAGTTTTTGTATCAAACTTTTTATTTGGATTTTTTGTATCACACATTTTATTTTGATGTTTGTTCAAAGGATGTTCCAAAGGACTAGGTTTTTTAGTTAGAACACCTTATTCAAGATCTTGATATCAGATATTTTGATCAAAGCTTTTCATTGAAACTTTTGATCAAATCTTTTCATCATAACTTTTATTCAGGAATTTTCATCAAATATTTTTTCCAAAATAGTCATTGTTGGCTTTATGTGCTTCAAAACATTTATTCAAAGTTTTTATTTAGACATTTTGTTTAAACATTATTCTAAGTGATTTGGTATTCATGCATTTTGTGTAGGCTTTATGTTCAGTTCCTTTAGTTTGCAAGAATTATTGGCTTCATCCCAACATGAAACATAACTCTTGACTACCAAAATCCTACTAGACTTAGCCAAAAAATCAAAACTACTTCTTGACACTTACCAAATAATGTAACCTATCAACTAAACTAACAAGACTTGAATTATGTAGGTATAACAAAGTATATGAATTTTGGACATTAAAAGTGCATGAACTAGAATTGAATGCAAAATTCTATATCAAAGATGTGCAAGTATTGATGTATTCATTACTCATAAGTGAATTCAAACTCAATTTCTACTCTATGAAAAAATTTACAGCCACATGCAAATCTATTTCAAAAAAACAACTTGTAGAAAGGAGTTTTCAAAATACATATAAATAGACTTCGAGAACACCAAATAATTACAATGGCTTCATCATCTAGTATTTTCAAAAGAGCACTAATTCTATCTCCATTATCCATCAACATAGTTCACGACATGGTGTTTGATTCAATAATGTTTTATAATAGGTATGTTAATTACTCATAATTATGAGATGTAATTTATGTGGTCAATTCATTTTCACATGAATGAAATCTATCACATATGTATCATAAACTATTTACAAACTTACTCACTATTGAGAGATAAAAACTACACTTTGTAGTGGCCAAGATCGAGGTTATGCCCTACATCAACCTACTACAAGACTTATTCTTTATTGGTAAGATTACATAAGATGCCTTCTTTTATGTATGGATCACTAGATAGTCATGGCTTACATCATTGATGATGACTTCTAAAGGTACTTATCTCTACCAATTCTACATGAAATATTTGATAAACATAGGCTAGTAACATGGAACAAGTAGAATTCAATTGAGAATGTTCTAAGCTCATGGATTCCTCATTAATAGACTATGGTACTAAATGGAAAGTCTCCTACTCCCATTAGAAAATTTAGAATGGGGATCTGTATTGGGATGGAATTATTAAACAGGCCATATGGCATGCCAAGTTTTTATATTCTCAACTTGGATTGGGTGTCATTACTAGATATGAAATGATTAATGATGTAATTTTTTTCCCTAGGAGAGATCTTCAGCATCAATTGGGGGAATAAGTTTTTCATAAGAAAAATAATCCCAATTTAGTAGGCCACTTTTACATGATGTCATATCTTCTTGATGCAATAATGAGCTAGTATATAAGGACTTGGGGGAGCTTTGGATCTGAACCACATACTATATAAATAATTTCATTTGCAATTACTACCAATTCATGCATATATATTCATATACTAAGCACATAAACCAAATTTCTAAGGACATGTATCTTCAAGTATGGTAGGCAATTCATGAAGCCCCACTACCTAGAATTTAGAAAAGCATAGTAGTACCTTATCTCTTTGGGGTGATTATTGGTTGTATCTAGACTATATGGTGATCATGATCATATATCATAAGGTCTACCCCCTATACCTCCCCAATAATGTGCTTGATAAAATTGTAGATCAAGAAATTGCATATCATCTCTAGTAGAGTGTGGAGGAGGATTTGATAAAATAGAAGAAAATAACATTTTATGGGTCATACATGATCATTGGTAGAATGTGTTATAAAATGAGGAAGCACTTTTGGGATTGGGAAATAATAATAAACATTTTTAATTACCTACCTTTCCACAAAAATATTGGTATCCTCATGGTCATATATAAAATTATATCCAAGGCTTTGCTGTTCCATACCAACATATTCCCTATGACCATGATTTTTTATTCTTAAATGTAAAGGATAACTCAAAAGTTTTAGGAAGGACAAAAATTTTAGGAATTAAAGAATATCATTTGATGATTATTTAACAAGAGTCACAAAATTTAGTTTAGGAAATGCATACTAGATTCCTACCACTTGGAGGATGGGCTACTTTTGATTTCTAGGGAAATATACCCAAGAAACAAATATAGATACAAGAAGTACATTCCAAAGGACTTTAGGGATATTAAAAAATATCTTGTATTGAGTGAGACCTAGCATAGGGGAGTTCAAATAGATCTAGGTGACTTAGACTCCTCTGATGTAGAGGACTAACAACACCCAACTGTAGTGCAATTACATTAATCTATGGTGTAATAGATAGATACTACCTCAATCCATCAAGCCTCCTCCCTACCATTGAAGAATACAATTTTATATAAGAGGAATCCAAGGTCTCCTCCCCTCATAGAGAATCCAATAGTTGATCAACCATAAGGCCTAACCTCAATTTCCCAATAGCAAACATAGGTAGAATAATAAATAGATGAAGAGGAAGAACTAGAAATAGAAAAGGCACTAAACCTTACAATTGATAAGGGGAAGAAAATGAGAAAAGATGAAAAATTAGGTAAGAAGTCTTAGCCTTAACACCTTTATTCCCAAGTTTTCTCATTTGTTCTAATATTTGGTTTAGTTCTTATTTTTGATATTCTCAAAACTAGATTACTCACTCTAAAAGTGTAGGATGTCACCTCTACCCCTTATGTTTCAATATCCTCCATTGTTGTCTTGTAAATACCTTTTCTCACTCCCAAGGTAGAAAATGTTTGTCTTACCCCTATTGTTTCATTTTCCCCCATATTGATAGCCACACCCATTATTACCACCACTATTTATATTCCCTTTGTGACTACTACAATCTAAACCATGAAAAATAAAAGGGCCACTAATAAAATTAAAATAACATTGGCCAATTCCAAACTCCATGTCTCTTTTTCATAAATTTAATTTTCTATTACTATCCATGAGTTTATCCCAAGAGACTAATGTCATGTCCTCAGGGAAGACCAAAAGGGGTAAACTAATATATACAATCCATCCACCCTAGTAATATGGAGGTGTGGATTGGTCTAATAAAATATGGCCATCCCTTACATATATAGTTCTCAAAGGATCCATAAAATAATTAACACAATATCTAGAGGTGTAGGCTACATATAAGTATGTGTAATCAATAGACCATACCCAGCTAGTGATCCTAGCATGGGTATTTGATCTTAGATTGAAGGCTTCTTAGAATTATAATTTTAAAATTAAATATCTACCATTACTAACATCCTTATTTGATAATTCCTTAGGGAACATTCAAAATAAATGGAAGAAGAAATTGGAAGATGAAGCTGGGAGGAAGATCATTCTTGAGGAAAGGTAGGTGTTCTATGCTTTATCCAAAAGAAAGAATAAATAGTTGGGTTAATTCCCATATATATAATATTTTAAGTCCCTAGACAAAACCCACAAGGATTATTTTTTAACATTATATGATAGAATTGAGATGGAAATGCAAGATCTAGAATAGGAACTAGAACAAATCAAAGAATAGTAAACAATCGATATTCTAGTAGGAATTGAGACTAAAGATCAAGAAGCTACATTAAAATGTTATAATACTTTTAAGTCACTTAAGGTAGTGATGAATTTATTTACCCCCCATATAGCTTAGACACATAAATTACTTATTTATTGAAATAAATATGAAAATAAGTTGAAATTACTGATTTTGTACACTACTAATAAGGCATATAGCCATTTGGATTTAATGACACTATTGGAGGCATTTTTTTATAACAATTTTATGGTGATCAAAACATAGGAATGTAGAGAATGAGTTATAGAATTTGGGGTAGTGATGAAAAAATATAAAGAGCATGAAAATCTCATCTTGCATATTTTAGTTGATTTGAAATTATCTAAGGCAAGGTATGTTATAGGCAAGCTGATCATCAAAATCAATTTTGATGAACTCATTCCAAAAGCATCTAATAATTTTAGGAAAAGTCTATAGGGGTTGGAATTGGAGGATATTGAATTAGAGTTGAGTTTTGAAATAAATAAAGTAAAAAAATTTGTATTTTTTAAGATCAACTTCTAAAATACAAAGGCCAATCATTTAAAACTCATAGAGCAAATTAACAAGGTGCAGAAACCCTCATTACTTAAATTAGACATCATAAGATAGTACCATCATGTGGGTCATAAATGTTATCTTGAGATAGAGGTGAAGAAGAAGAAGACTAAGGTTATAACATCTAGTTTAACACCAACATCAATAATCACGACTCCTATAAAATTTGACGCATCCATGAAAACATCCACTTAGACTTAGTTGAAAAGGGATAGTTTTGTGCAAGTCAATTCAATGTGATGATGTTAATTTTTGTACTAATTTTTTTTATGATTAGAACTTAATGTAAAATTTTTCTAAATAATTTTTAAACATGCACACATTACATAATATTATAGAGTCTAACTTTAATTCTTGATAAATGTAAGTTAATTTTATGTATACATTACATATAATTTTGAAATTATAGCTAGAGTTGAGGTCCTAAGTACAAAATGTAATCACAATTTTACATGTACTTAGAGGATGATGAAACCCATACCCAAATCTATTTAAAAATATGTAACCCTAATTTTCAAAGGGTCAAATAATTTCAATACAGAAGCATAATCAATTTTTGATTGTCAACGAATGTGTTTATGTATTTTCTCTCCAAGCTCTATTTAATTACGTTTAATATTTTTAGTTGTTTCATTCAATAATTCCCTATATGAAACATATATGAAGAATTATTTCTTGTTATGATTAATATGCTAGTTTTATATGTGAAAAGTTTTTTGAATAATTAGCAATTATATTGATCATTTTTTAGTAAGTTGACTATTTCATTATTCTAAGTGTGTAGTTGCATTTCTAAACATATAGCATTTTGTGTATGTGAAACATCTATATCATATACCTCTTTGGTCTAAGTCATAATGTCTTGAGTAAGGGTGTGCCTTTTTAAATATAAGGTTGTATTCTATTCGCTTGTAAATATTTTTGTATTCTATAAAACTACTATAAAATAATCAACCTTTGATTGAGATCCCTGAGTTTCCTATATCAAGCTATCATAGACTACTTTTCTATGTTTATTTGTGTGTGCGTGTGTAAAAACTATTAATAACAAATATCACTTCTGAAAGAACTTATCCACTTATAATATATCCTAAGAGGTGATTCTTGAATCCATATATTTCTTCTTTTCTACTCTACCCTTCCCTCTATTTTTGAGATGTACCCACTCTAGATTAGTATCCACCCATTTCCCAACTCACCTAATTTTTATCTTTACTTTAGTAACCATCCATTCATTCATAATCACTGTTAATAACCTACATGCCTTGCCTAATATTTAATCACCTAGTTGTTAAAATCACATACTTAAAACTCATGCCCTGGAGTGGAGTTCACCTGTATTGAGATCCTAAAATGCTAGAGGCTACCTTGTTACGAATTGGTGTGCTTAAAAACTACATAAATAATAGTGTTTGTTAGAAAAAAAGCCCTCATAAATAAAGTTCCTAATGACCAAAGCCTCATTTTTATAGGAAGGAATACTAGAACACTAATCCTTGACCTAGATGAATATGATGAAGTTATTTTATAGTTCATTCATGCTTATGATGAATTCCAATCTATTTACCATAACATAGTTTTTTATCTCACATTTTATCCTATGTCTACCCTCATAATTGGTTATTATGATTCTTCCTTCAAAGTTTAATATTATTTATCTTATAAAAATATGTTTGATGCTTTTAAAAAGTAAGGCAAAGATATTTACCTCAAGTTGGATCTTGATAAATTAGAGGAGGGGAATGCTTCCCCCATTGAAAATACTATTGATATAAATATAGGAATAGAGGAGAGTCCTATAATGTCCAAGTTTAGGTATTATATTTCATCATAATTATAATACCATAAACAACTAATAATTAATTTGTCTAAGGATTTAACCTTCTCTTACAATAATAAGGTAGGAATCGAGATTGAAGTAGTTATCCAAAATCTAGTCATGAAACTTGATGCAAAGCTAGTGAAATAGAAGATTAGGGCAATCAAGATGAAAGTAGCATTAGTGGTGAAAGAAGTGGTCACTAAAATCCTCAAATTTTGGTTTATAAAGACCACGGATTATTCCAAATGCATGTCTAACATCATTCTCATTCTCAAAAATAATGATAAAATTAAAATATCTAATTACTTTGATAATGTTAGACAAACCTATTGTAATTATTATTTTCCCCTTGCATACATTGATGTTATAGTTGATGATACAATGGGTTATGAGTTTTTATCCATCGTGGATGGATTTTTTTACCTATAAGTAGATCCACACCTTAGTTGAATATAAAAAAAACCTCATTAAATACATAATGGGGGCCTTATATTATGTGTTTATTCATTTTGGCCTTAAAAATGTTGGGGTAACCTTTTTGAGGGATCTGACCATTATTTTACAAGATCTCATTATGTTAGAATTACCCTTTATTTAGGATATTTTTTTATCGTAAGTTCCCTTTTCATGTGTGAGTAATTTTTATTTATGTGAATTAGTAATTCACATAAATCTGAATTTTATGAGGTGTCACTCACCTCTTTATTATACTTTAGGGTTTGGGAGTTACATGCATGAGTAAATATTTTCCCCACATAGCATACACATCCCTTAAATTTTCAAGGAACTAAGACATAATTATCACATACTTAGGAGGATTGTAAGGTAATAATGAGATTCCTTGTAACTCCCATTGTCATCCTCTAGCTCTATAAAACATCTATTTCTCTTCTCTTTTACTCACTAGAATGTCATATATCTCTCTCTTATTATCTTGTGCTCTTTATTCAATCTTATAGTTAAGGAGATTTTGGTTACAAGCCTTCTAATAATATCAAATGGAATTTTCTTCAATACTTTTGGTTTCCCAATTTGAAATTATTATCTCATTTATGATTTTGACTTGAGAGATAACTTAGCCTTGTAAATTATTTATTTCTCACACTTTCATGCTACGTCATGGATGATTATTCTTATGATAAATACTTCATGGCATTAGAGCTAAAATCATCTTATTGACATTTTTTTGAAGAGTGTGCAGAATTTTAAGAAGATTTTCTGATTTTTTTGCAAAGGCTCCATCGTTGCCACTCATTTAAATCCATCTCTCTATTTTTGTTTGATTTTAATTTTCTCTAACGCATTTTTTTAAGTTTTTTTGAAAGGCCTAGTTTCCTTATTTGACCTATTTAAGAGGCATTCCAAGTAATTTTTCTTGTATGCAAAATTAGCAACAAAAAAATACTATGCTTTTTTATCTCTCTAGTTTTTTTTTCAATTCATACTTTTTTATTAGTAATATGACACTAATATTATTTTAGAGATCCTTATTTTCTAAGATTTTTATCTCCTTATTTAAAATTTATGATTTCTTGGATTTTTTTGCTTGATCATTAATGTCCAAATCAATTTTAAAAAAACATTTTTGTTTGCATAGATTGTGTTTCATCTAAGTTCTTTAAATTCATTCTAACTCCTTTCATTCCAAGAGTTTTGGACTGCTCTTTTGTGTAAGTTTATTTTATAAATAGGGGTTTCCATCTCTAAGATCCATAATAGTTTCCTTGGACATAGCCATTGGTTGGTGTTTTTAATTAAATCTTTTTTTGATTCCTATGTATGTTTTACTTGGCTTCTATGCCTTTCTCCATGCCACATTTTCCATGACTTAGGTATAATTTTTCATTCAATGGATATTTTTTTCACAAGCATTCACTTTACACCCATCTAAATTTCATTTAGTATACTATGCATTTGCTTAAGATAACTATCTTTTTCTACACTAAAAATTTATTTTCTTCAATTCATAGTGTGATATAATTTATTAACATCATAGTTTGGTTTCCATTATTTACCTGTACAAAGGTTTCTTAATTCAATATTTTTGTTCCAATTCATAGTATATGTGTTGCCTCTTTTTTTAATTAGTGATATTTAGTAACAATCTAGGAATTTTGTTGTGTATTTCAAAAAAAATACTCAACTCTCACTACACCAAAGTTCCTTGTGCATACATGGAATCTTGTGAGGAATTTTTATCAAACTATAACGCTTTTTTTTTCTTATAACACCTATTTAGCATCTACTTGGCATGCTTATAGTTTTGATTGGTGGTTAGTTTATTATAATTTAGAATTCTTAGTAATTAATTTCCTTTTTCATATCTTTCTCAATACATTTTTATGGTAAAATTTTATCTCTTTACTCCTAAACCATCAACCTACTTTTAAAAAAACTACAATTCCATCTTTAGATTTTTTAAAATAAAAGAAATTAAAATCCACTTTGATTTTATCATAATATAAATTCCATCTCATTGCCTTTTTTAAAGTTTTAAACTAAACTTATGGTAATATAATTTTCAAATTCCTAAAAAAATCAATAAAGCCTTTTGAATAATAAAAGGAGATTTTTTTTTTGGCATTAGAATTTATAAGGTTGTATGTTATAATTGTTTTTATAGACATCAATGATTTGATGTGAGATTAAATATAACTCCAACTCAAGCATTGCTAAACTTTAATCTCAATATAAGCTTGTCATATAATTGATATTATATTTTCCATATCAACTTGGAATATTTTATATCCATCTTTTTTTGTAATTCTTTATCCTTTTTCAGATCCTATTTCTATCTTTATATTTCTTTTGAATTTTGGCCAAGTATTTTCTTTGCATTTCTTTCCCCTCATCTAAATCTCATTTATTTAAGTGACTTTGCCTATTTAATTTTAAAGAATTGGGTGATCATTTGAGGCATAATGACTCAATTATTTCCTAAATTTAAACTCACATATACCTATTATCACTTATTAAAATAAGATATGAAATATAATTTCCCTTTCAAATATTTGGTATACATAGTAAATGGCACAAAACCAAAACCTAATATAAATGCTACCTCTATTGGAGTTCAAGATAAATGGCAAGAGAAAAATGATGAGACCTTAGGATTTATTGGGATGGACATGACTCCTAAATTACATGTGCACATTGATGGTTGTGTTCTTACATCCATTGCTTTGTTTAAGTTTAAATCTATTTATGACGTTGTGAATGAATCTCAAAAAAATTAAATTCAAGTTAAATTATGTTATTTAAAGTATAATGAATTTAAAACCATAGATGATTTCTTTACTAAATTTCATTCTTTGCATTGTCAATCACTTGGTTTAGGTATTCAACTTTCATATTTGAATTGATTCATATTATCATGAAAAAGTGTTTTCCTCAACCTTTTTAGTAGTTTATTACTAACGTTCATTTATAAGTACTTTTTCTTACTTTATCTACTTTATTGACATTTGATCTATATTATAATTTGTTTCATCAACAAGAATAATATTTGACTCAATTTGGTAGTCTTATAGCTAATGAACACACTTTTATTTCTAAACACAAACATAAGAATGATAATGAACATGCTTAGTCTAATAATACACATGATAAGAAATATCAAAAGTCTAACTCCAAATAAAAGAAAAAGTTAGAATATAATTATTGTGACAAAAAGACTCATGATGAAGATCACTAACTTAAAAATAACTATGATATCTGAAGTGGAAATCTTAAGGTCAAATACAATGCGAGCACTAGTAACTCCAAGACTCAAGATAAATCAAAGACTAATACTAGATCTATAATTACTTGTGCTTCTCTTGTTGAATGGATTATTTACTCTGGTACCACTCAACATTTAAAATCTAATGCTAAGTTGTTTAATTCATTAGAACCATATCTTTATAATAATAATTTAACTCTTTCAAATCATGCTTCTTGTAATGTTGAAGCCATAGGAACTATTAAAATCCCTAGTGGTGAGTTGCATAATGTCTTGCTTGTTTTTGATTTGAAACTAAATTTGGTTTATGTTGCTAAATTATGAAAAGAGGACTATAAATTAGGATTTTATAATGAGACTTGTTATGTTAAATATACTAAACAATATTTTCAAGTAGTTTCTACTGCTTGTTTAGATGATGATTATTTGTTTAAATTTATAGGATTCTTTTCTTTTTCCTCTTATCATGCTTTACTTGTTTCTAATGATGCTAACTTGTGGCATGGAATATTAATACATATAAATTATCAAATTTTTGAACTTATTAATAAACTTAATATGGTGCAAGGTTTACTTGAAATTCCTCCCACTACTTATACTTGTAATGGTCGTATGTCTAGCAAAATTAATAGAGGATCTTCTCCTAAGAATAAATCTTCACATGATACTAAAAATATTCATTTAGTTCATAGTTATCTCTTTGGAACTATACAAACTCCTTATATTAATGGTGAAAAGTATGCTTTAACTTTTGTTGATGATTGTACTAGGCAAGTTTAGATTTATTTCTTGAAAATAAAAGTTTCAGTTTTATATAGTTTTATTGAGTTTCATGCCTTTGTTTAAAAATAATATAATTTTTATTTACATATATTACAAAATAATAATGGTACTAAATATGTTAACAATGATTTTATTTCATATTATAAGAAATATGGTATCAAGCACAAGAAAACTATTTCTTACATACCTGAGCAAAATGGTGTTATTGAACATAAACATAGGACTATCATTGAAATGGATAGATGTATGTTGCATGCTAAAATATGCATTATAAATTTTGGGATGAATCTATGTATTGTGTTATCTATCTCATTAATAAAACTCCTACTATAGTTGTTTTAGATATTACATCTGAAGAAATTTGGAGTGGTAGAAAACCCAATGTAAATTATTTACCTATCTTTGGTTATGATGCATTTATTCATATTAAATTTGAGAAATGTAACAAGTTAGAGTCTAAAGTAGACACTTTTATATTTGCTGGTTATGATGAGTCATCTAAATCTTATAAGGTGTATGATCCTAAAACTAACAAAATCAAGATTAAAAGGGATGTTAATATTGCTACAAATGGTGTACTTGATTTTGCTTCAAATTTGGATTCTCTTGATATAGTTTCTAATTATTTTATTTTTAAAATAAGTGATGATTTTAATGATGTTTTGTGTAATGATGTTGATCCTCAAGTTTATTCTCCTTATTCTAGTCTTGATCCACCTAAAGCTATGCCCAAGTGGGCCAAAACTACCATAGAAGATTCTAAAATTGATGTAGATATTAATGATACTTTTAGAACTAGGAAACATTTTTATAAGTATGATTTGATGTATAAATTAACTCACAATAATGATCCTCAAAATCTAAAATAATCTCAAGGTTACCATCATTGAGAGAAAGTAATACATGATGAATACAACTATTTGATTTTTAATAACACTTAGGACATAGTTCCCATTCCTAAACAACATCATTTTGTAAGTGATCTCAATTTTTATAATCAAATTGAAAAATATAAAGCTAGATTACTTGCTAGAGGGTTTTCTCAAATTGATGAAATTGTTGCTCCTATTACCAAGATGCCATTAATTAAATTTTTTTTATCTGTATTTACTCACATACATTAACCTATTTATGAAATGGATGTTAAGATTTATTTCTTAAATTTTGACTTGCATGAATAAATTTATAGGTCTCAAGCCTATGATTTTTAAAGCAAGGCAATGAATTATTTGTTTGAAAGTAAAATAAATATATTTATGGTTTAAAATAATATCCTAGAGAATGATAATATAAAATATATTTGTTGAAATTTTAGCCTCATAGGAAAAATTTCAACCCTTGATATCAAAAACTTTTGGTGACCACCATCTTAGCCTACTCATAGTGATCCCTGACATAGTCATGTCACCCTTGTCTTGCCGAAAGTCCATAAATCTTATTGAGAAAATCATGATGTGTCATAGTATAATGCTTGAGTATATAGTTTCATGAGTATCTTTAGACTTGTGGTGATTTTTTATCCCTCATAATGTCTTGGGATGCGAGAGAAAAGGCTAATAAGATGTCATGAAAACCAATGAATGCTTTAGCCCTCTTTGAGGAATATAGTGGACTCTGGTAATATGAAAGTGTTTCAACCAATTTTAGGGGATATTATATGAATATCATAATGTATTTAAGGTATATTATCAATGATATATTCATCTAAGTTCACTTAACTCCTTCATTACCCCTTCTAAACCATTGTTCACTGCTCAAATCCCCCTCATGAGCCTATCTTTACTTATAAACTTTGGAAAAGGGAAAGTGAATTGACTAAATATGTTTAAAAGGTACCTTTAATACATGTTTTCCATGCCACTTTATTTCTCTATATGTTTCATAAGTCTTATAAGTCTTTTTGGGGCTCATTTATGCCTTTCTATGAGCCAAGTGGATCTCATGTGCCACTTTGTGGCTTATCCAATTCATAAATACGTTTTATCATTCTTGAAGAGGATTATTAATTAATTATTACCCTTATTTTACCACCATATGGAATTGAAAATTTGGAACATGGAGAAAATCGTGAAAATCACTCTTTTTTGGAGTATTTATGCATTTATATGGAACTATACATCTTATACAATACAAAGGGGGATTAGAGGTTGAATGTGGAATCATGTATAATGTATCTAAATTTTTTTAGGTTTAATGGAGGTCAAAAAATCTCAAAACCATTATGTATTTCACCTTTATTTCTTTGTAAGCTTAGATAGCTCTTCAAGTTTTTACTTGTATTATACATTAGAGAGAGAGAGAGAGTGGAGGTCCCAACTCTTGGATACAATAATTAAACTCAAGAAGATTATAATAATTAAAATTTATCTATATATTAATCTAATAATCTCTATAAAACTTCCTTAATAATTTAAGGAATGTCTATGCCCTTCACATCTACATAGGCCATTTCAACTGATCAGTTTCTATAAAAATTTATTTGGTTTGCTCAATCTAATGATTGGTCTTATTTTAAAAAGTATTTTAGGATCTTCCAATGGAAATTTGAGAACTTGTATCAAATTTTATATATTTTATAAATGGAAAATCTTCATCTTTATATATTATGTGCAGCCTACAAGAAAGTTAGGTAATGGACAGAGGATTGATGCATACATCTGAGGGTGTGAACTAGTTTAAGGAGTTTGAATAGATGTTTCATGGTTCATAATTAATTTTTTATTAAAATTAGTGTTCAAATTATCATCTCATCATCCCAAAGTATACCTTAAATGAGGGGGTCATATCTATTTGGAGTTCACTATTTATCAACATTGTACATCCTCAAACATAGTTGAAAGATTAAAATAGAATGTTAAGTCATGGTATATCATCCTCATGATATTAAAAATAATTTAACCACCTCATTGGTATACTTAATAGGAGTATAAATCATCTTCTTCACCTCTAAACACACTCAATCATTTTTTTTCTAAGTTTAAGGTTAATAGTAAAAATAAAGTATTTTGAATTATTAATGTTTTATTTTAAGGCAATTTATGATATAATTATGCCTCCAAAATGTAATGATTTAAAGGTTATATGTATTATATATTTTAAGGTTTAGGTTGGATATAATTAGGAGATATCTATCCTTCTCTACAAGTCATAATCTGTATTGTGCCTCTTCACACCTCATCACTACCATGTTAAGTCTTACCACCCAGTTTTGATGTTATAACTCCTTGTCACTCCAAGACCACCTTTATACACCCTTTCATCCTCCCTCCTAAGCTTTAAATATGTAAACAAACCTTCATGATCCATTTTTAACTTTAAAAATAATGATGTCATAAAGTATTGAACCTATGTTGGTCATGTAACCCACTAAAGAGACCTAACTAGCACCTACAACTAACCATTTTTCAACTATAATATAACCTCAAATGGAAATTATAATGAGTGACTAAGCAAACCCTTTCAAGGGAAAGTATAGGAGAGAGAATGAAAAACTTGTGGTGAACTCAAATAAGGTATTAATTCCATAAAACCCTTAACTACCTTGAAACATACACCTCAAAAGGTGCACCTAGACTATATCAATCTATATAATGAGAAGAGCTAAGGGATTCTTGATAGTTGGATCTGTATACACAATATTTTTAAATTTTAGTGATTATTTATTATTTACATATTTTAAGAACTCATTGAGATTCAATCTCTCTGAATGCATGCCCTAAGGGGTGCACTAGGAAAGGGGTGGACAGACCTTTTGTGCTTCATAAGATTATTATCCTTTATTACCACATTATTACCAATCCAACTAGATATTTAAACCATTACCTAAGCTATTTATCCTCCCTTGAGTAATAATCTAGTATTTTCCTCTTTTCATCTCTCCTTTATTATCTTAAACTCCTTTTTGGGATATCTATTTTATTGGGTTGACCCAGTACAATTTAGGGGTATTCTTTACTTTTTTAGCTTGTTATCTCTTTGGCTGACCTAGCTTAAACTTGGTAAATTATCCCCAAAAACACACTGGGTTAGTTGGGTCAACCCCATACAACTAAAGTTCCTATAAATATCTAAGTTAAGATATATCTATAAATATAAGATCATTTTGGTCATTAGTCATATGTGCAATAAAAAGTTATTATTCACTCATGTTTCTTAACAATCTAATCTTCCACCATTCTACTTGAGTATACTTAGATTAGGTTTCTTATTCTAGAGAATATAGTCTTGCGGATAAGTCTTGGATGCTTTGGCCTTTCTTAGTGATCCATACAAGCCATAACAGCCTCTTGTGAAGCCCCTTTAGACAAGGGATAGATTGAGTCTCAATGGGTTCACATTCATGTAAGTATATTCTAACTTATTTCTCATCTATTTTAGTAGATAGAAGTAACATAAGTATTGGCTTGAATGATACTATCTTTCATGTTTTATGTATTAGTGTGTTACTCATACTTAAATTAAGTGAAGTTCTCTATACATGTTTATTTTATTTCTTCTAACCCCCACTTTGTGCCACAAGATTTGGTGTGCACTACATTAAATTTTACTTTATTTCTATTAGTATAAGTGAATATTTTAAACCTTAGGAATTCATTAGGGTTATTATGTAATTATGTTAGAATATAGGCTTTATAACCCTTCCTATCATGATGTGTTGTGACAAGTGATACAAGTGGTCCCCTAATTAGGTGTAGTGGATCCCCATATTTATCATGCTCCTACTTAACAAGTGTATCGCAGTTGGAAGTGTAGGTATTATCTATCTTATCTGATCTAGGATTAATTCATATATATGATGCATTTTTTATTTTATAAATTTGTGTGAACCTAATATGAACTAACACTTGTAGGATTTATTTACTTTTACCTTCATTTATTTTATTTATTTTGGTCATCATTTTTATCATATATTTTGACATACTAGATCGATTCTAGCGACCCAACTTTTTATCTCTATGTATATGTTACAGGAATAGACAATTAGATTGACCTAGTTGACTTAGTATAGTTTTTCTAAATTTTTAGACACCTAGTTTGGCCTGCTAGGTCAACCCAGTCGACCCCTTACCCCTTATAATTTCAACACTTTTTTAGTTTGTCCTTATACAACTTAATCTATTATATCGACATAGTTTATAGATTTCTGTAGCATACTTCAAGTTTATACATTATCAATCTTCCTTCACTACATATTTAACCCACTAATGTTCCTTTCTAATTCTTTATTTCATTTATTTTCTATCTTTCCTTTCATATTTGGTAATATTTAAACCTATCCTTGCATAGTCAACTAGATCAACACTACCAACCTAGTTCTTTATTTTGTGTGCTATTTAAAATAACTAAATCAACACTATCAACCCAACTCATTTTCAGAATTTGTTTCCATAGTACAAGTTTGACCCTATCAACCATGTTCTATATTTTGTATATATATATATATATATATATATATATATATATAGTGTCAACACTATACCATGTTTCAAAGTTGGAATTAACATCATATCTATTATTAATTAACTCACACATTTATTTTTTTGTTATTTGCATCCCTATAATAGTTCACATAGTTTAATTATGGGATTTTTAATTAATCACTTAGTTTCACTATTTCTATTTTATGCACACACAACCAAATCAAAAAACATAAACAATCACTTTAACATATTATCTACCCTAGGCAAACCTACTTGGGTTTCACCACCAAGGGGGAAGCTAACTTGATGCTCTATTTAAGTATAAAGTGTGGTTAATGGTATATTCTGGTTAAGCACCTGACACATTTATCACTATAGTGTGTGAAATGAAGGGGTATGCTATAATACCAAGCATGTATCATTGTCATTATAGCCCATTTAAACCCAAACTACCTAAAACCATCCTTCGATTGCTATCATGTACCTTACTTATATCCAACATCCAATCACATTTAAAATCATATTTAAATAATCTAATTGACAATCAGGTTGATCAACTAGTTATCTTTACTTTTCAAGTTGTTTAATTACTTGTTTTTCAATTATGTGTGTAAAAACTTGCATTAACCAACATTAATGCAAGCTTTTATTTTGTAATCCATAATTAGATTAGCCAGCGTTGATCTAATTCATTATTTGTTTCCTGTCAACTCTAACTTTCCCAGATTAGCTAAAGAGATTTTCTTGTTTAAATTCATAACTTATTATCGTCTTGCTCTTTCTCCCTACCTACTATATTGGATCGACCTAGTTGACCCTGTATCTTTTACATCCCCTATTCATTGTACCAGATCAACCCAATCAACCCTGTATAGTTTACATCTCTTTTTCATATTTTTCCTACCTTTGTTCACTATACTAGATCAACCTAGTTGACCCCTTATAGTTTACAAGCACTATTTTTTGCACTAGATTGGCATAGTCAACCTTGTATTATTTATTTCTTTCCCTATTTGTCAATCTAACTCCTTATCTTTCCAATTTTGCATTTTCTTCATCTCTATTTAGTCCATTTAGGTACTATATCAAAAAAATCTTCATATCAAAATCTTTTTGGATAGATTTAATCCATTTAGGTACCTTTGTTCATATCATAATCTGCTTGGATAGATTTAATCCATTTAGGTACTATATAGGATGTTCATTTCTTTCTCTCTTTTCTCCTAAGAGCACCATCACTCTTGGGTCACCTCTTCTCCTCCTTGATCTATGAACTAAAATATGGTACAAATAACACCTCAAGATGAATTTCATATATTTGATCCTTTCTATACTTACCAATAACCTTCTTAAAATATTGAAACTAATGTGAGAATCATTAATTCAAGTTTACTTAACAATCACACTAGTAATCCTTCTTCTATAAATCCTCTCCATAATACCAATATGGGTATATCTCCTAAAAACACCAACCCACCTCTTGATACAACCCAAATTTTATTCCAATTTATTTAAAAACTAAACATTATGTAAAATTATAGCACCAAACATATGATGCAACTTTAACATCTAATTATTGTGGCTAATCAACCTCCAACTATTCATCCTCAATCTAATCCTAATTACATTCCTCTACCTCTTAGGGATGCCTCAGGTAATGTTATTCCTCAACCCATAATGAATAACAAGATTCTTCAAACCATTCAAAATGGACCTTTATCTCCCTTTATTGTTTCCATTGATATTGGTAACATATCTCCAACTATTAAATATGATAGACTAAAGACCCTGCCTCATTTGTTAATGCCTTTGACAACCTTTACAAAGAGTGGATAAAAACTAATACATTCACCACTACTAAAATCTTAGTCAAAACTCTCACTGATGATGTATTAGAATGGTATAATCAAATTCTCCAACATTCTATTTTGCAACTTGAAGATTTGGTTGATCCTTTGGTTAAAGAGTTTCAACACAATGATCTTCCCAAAAATTGTCTTAACCATTTTATCAATGCTAAATGATCTCTAATTGAATTAACTCATGAATTTATAAAAATATGGAAATATTTAGCTCATGAATTTGATCATAACATGAATGATGATAACCTATTCAAATTTTTTATAATGGATTTAAATCCTACTCTCTAATATAAGTTTCAAACCTTTACTCCTAAAACACTTAATCAAGCTCTTGATCAAGATAAGCATAAAGATTATCTTATGAATCAATTCAAACCTAATCATAAAATTCTTAAAGGATCTTTCCAAACATATAATTTTATCACTAGCAATGCTCTAAAAGGCAAACAAGGAGTTGCCAAAACTGATACTCTTTCACCTCCTCATACACCTCTTTCACTTCAGCAAATGAAATAATTTTTACCACCCTCAAAACCTTTCATATATCCTAATTCTCTTTTTAATTTATGAGACCCTAATCTCTTTTTCTAGTTCCATGTAAACATTAGGCATTTCATGAATCTTGTAGAAGGCTCAATAATTTTTTTGTCTCTTATATTCTTTGTGATTCATTCAATCATGAAGCTATTATCAATCTTCATCATCAAGAATACGCTGATGCTTCCCAAAAATGACAAACTTTCAAAGATTCTACCTCCAATAACGAAAAATATTCTTCTAATAATTAAGAAAATGTTAAGGATGTTTGTTCCATCGATGTGGATTATGACCAATATTATAATAACTCTCAATATGTCAACATTGCCAAGGTCAATTATAGTTGTAAACCTACTCACAAAAATCTTGTTACCAAGCCTAAAAAGCCATCTTTATAAGAATATCTTATTAAAGATATTATCACAACTCATATTTATTTGGAAGCACCTGAGGAACTTCTTCATCCTTCTGATACTCAAATCACATTAATACCTTTCAAAACTAGCTTACCTTATAAAAGTCGTTATGGTTTTTCTAAATCTCATTGTAATTTCTTGAAGAACTCAAATCTATGCCTTGTAAGATTCCTCTTATGGAGTTGGTTCACACTTCATCCTATCATCATAAATTCCTTACGAAATAGCTTCAAGAAATTAAATATCCATCCTCCATTAATGAATAATCACCTTATATTTATTCTCAACCTACTAATGTCAACATCATTGAAACCTCGTGTCCCTCTTCCAAACCTTCCATTGAATTCCTTGAAGAGGACATGATTAATGATGAATTTTTTTCTCATGCTGATGACCCACCACTCTTTATTAAAATATCCATTAATACCACTCTTATTCAAAATGTCTTAGTTGATGAAGGCTCTTGTATTAATTTGACATCCTTATGACTTAAACAACAACTTGGTTATAACAAGGAACATCTTAAGAAAACATGTCTTATTTGTCATGGTTTTGATAAGACTAATCAAAATCCACTTGGTTGTATTTAGGTTCCCTTAACCATAGGACCTAAGATCGTTCAAACTAAGATTATGGTCCTTGATCTCCTTTTATCTTACAATATCCTTCTTGGTCATCCATGGACCCATCGAATGTGAGTTATTGCTTCTTCTAATAGTCAATGTATTAAATTTTACATAATGGAAAATGGTACAAGAATGAAGTTGATCCCAATCCATGGAGTATCTAAATTCCTAATCCTAAACCTTAATATCATATTCCTAAAAATCTTAAGATTAAAAATACTACTTTACCTAAGTTCATCAACATGAGCCCTGATCTACACATTACTCTTGTATATTCTAATGGTGATGAGCCAAATGAATTGAAATACACTTGAAATACTACAAAGTTACCTCCATTCATTATATAATGGATTCCTCCTTCTTTATTACCAAGGAACTATATTGTTCCTCTTATTTATGATATTACCAACTCCCCCCTCCATGTAATGCTCAACATCCTTCTTTATCAGAAGATGCCTTCACTTTTAATTATTTTGTAGTGGCTAAATTATTTGAAGATCCTCTCATCATGTGTCCTCATACATTCAATATCATTGGGATTTCACATTCTAAAACTCCACCTAATTCTCAAGCTTATATGTTTTATCCAACATATGATGACAACTATATCATGGCCTAATCTCAATCTATAAATTTTTATGTCCAACACTACCATAAAAATTTATCCCATATACATGATTTTAAATAGGATGTGCATAAAGTTTCTATAGATCTTACCTTAGATCTTAAGGTTCATGTGTCTCCCTTCAATCCACCTTTTATTTCTACTCTTTAGGTGGTAGAATAAATTATAGCTTTTGAACCTCCAAAATTTCCTACACCTTTGGATCCAATCATTACATCCAATCTTTCTTCCATAATTGAATCCATTGATAAACCCATCTCTTCTATTCCATATACTTTATATACTCCTAAAGTTATGCTTGATGCCAAGGCAATTGATGTTTGTTAGATTCACTCTAAATATGATGACCATGGCAATCAAATTTTAGATATTGAATTAGATGTTAAATATTATGGTCCTATTCCTACCTTGCTTAGTGATGAAGTTATTCTTGAGTTAATCCATGCCTGAGAACCTCAACTTCCTCAGAAGCATCATAAGCTTTAAAATTTCAAAACTAAAGCTCTTTGCTTCAATAACTTCATTTCTAGCATTGATCCTAAAAAAAATCCAATTTTATCCTTTCCTAACATACCATATCACTTTTAAGATAGTATGCCATGATTATTAAAGAAGCTACTCACATTGACTATGGTACCCCATCTTGTCCTCAACCAATTATAGTTTCTTGAGAGATTTAACCTACAAAATGTGATAAATTTAGCTTATTCTTTGATAAATATCATGAAGCTTTCACTTGGTCTTACATGGACATGCCTAGAATTTACCATAGCATTATGGCACATAACACCATTACTTATCCTAATGTCAAGATTTCTTTCAAAGATCTCCTCAATAACTAGATTTGGTTTAGTAGTACCAAGGGGAGTGTAAGATTCATCAAGATTATTGGATTTAATATCAATGATAAAGTTATGATGAAAGAGATTATTAGAAACCAATAAAAATATTTAAAAAATTATCCAAAATACAATTTGTGAAACCCATATAGGTTGGTATATTGATCTTTACCCTATATTTTGGGCCTATAGACTAGCATACACACTACCACTAGGGCAACTCCATTTTTCTAGTTCATGGTTTTGTGTCAATTTTTCCATTAAAATTTGAGCTTCCCTCTCTTCATATATTTATTTATGGAATTACTCCCAATGAAGAATTGCATGAAGGTTACCTTCATGCCCTTGATCTTCTTGATAAACACAATCTTTCTACCTTGTAACATAAACTCCAATACAAGGCTTGTATCACCTGATAACATAATAAATGTGTTAAATTCTACACTTTTAATGTTGGTGATCTTGTCCTTAAATTAGATTACACGCATGATAAAGAAGATAAATATTCCCAAAAATGGTAGGGCCCATAATTAGTTAAAGACATTATTGGTTCAATCAATTACCATCTTCAAACCAATAAAGGCCATATTTTCAAAGAGCCTACCAATGCTCAATTCCTTTAAAATTACTTTGCCTAAACATTTTTCTTCTTGTCATATTTTTTTATCTGTATCTATGTAACAATTTTTGCAGGTTACTTAAGCATGGGTCTCTCCTTCTATAGTAGTTTCCTTCCTTTTGCACACCTTTAATCCTCCCTTATGGTTTTTTGGTTTCTTTATGTACCATAATCTTCTGTATCTTCTTATTTTTTCTATTGTTTTATTCACCCCTTGGGTTTTTTAATGATTTACTTTTTAAGACCATAGATAGGACCCAACATTCCTCATAAAATCATCATATTTTATCTATTTTTATTTTATTGTTGTTACTTTACAATACTATTTTGTCATCCATTGGATTTTTCTTTTCTTACCTCATTTTACTTTTTATCTTGTTTATCGACACCCTCATGGGTCTCTCTTTTATTAGTTGATTTATAAGACCATGGATAGGACCTAGCCATCCTCATAAAATCACCACCTTTTTATGTTCTTTATCCTTGTTCTCAACTTTTGATTTTGCTTTTTTTTAGATGAAATTTGCACAAAAATATATGTTAGCATGTTTTCCTTCATTTCCCTAAATCTCATGATAAATAATCATACTTTACTATCATTGTATTCTTTTGTCCCTTTATCATAGTTTTTGTGATTTGAAGTAATTTAAATTGTTCCATGTGTCATTCCTCTTGATTTCCCTTTCCTTTCATCTCTATATTTGATAAAACAAGGTCAAAGTCAAGATATCACTTTTATTTCACCTTGATTAATGAGGCTTAGACCCCATGCTCTTTTATGTTCTCTCTATTATAAACCTTATCCCAAGTTTTAAAATGAAATTCATCTTTAGCACCCATGTTTAGTTTTTCAAATCTGTATGGAAGAGGAATAGAAAAAATCCATCAAAAAAGCTAAAAGACAAATCATTTGAAATAAAATGATGACAAGCACATATCCTATCTCTAATAAAATCTCAAACTCCATAGTTGGATTCACATAGAATTAAGGTCCTTTGGGGTATGGTAGGCTAGTAAAAATGAATAGCGTATTTATAAAAACTCTATGGTGCTACCTACTTTCTCATGCAAGTACCCAATCATTGTAGTGGACTGACGACACTGTATGGGGTCCTAAAGAATGGAGAACATGTCATGGGGAGGTATTTCCATTTGACATTTCTTGCGTATATCCTTCATGGGATGATCTATTCACTCCATTTGTTGACCCAAGACTTGTTTCACTAAGAGTTCTTTATAGTCTTTAAGACCAAAAGTCTTCTTGTTTTGACAAACTTAATGAGTGTCTTGATTTCGATAAAGAGTTCTTGTTTGGTTTTTAATTCATTCTCCCCTCCACCCATTTCATTTTCCCATTTTGATAGACAAATTTTGATTCCAAATATGTTTTCCCTTATTTAATTCCTTCTTCTTCACCTCTTAAAAACATGCTAGCACTACTTTGTTTTAGTTGTATATATCCTTAGAGTGAAAGAACATATTTTAGAAACTATGGATTCTTCTTTCTTTAAACCATCATTTTAAATATACTAAACTTACTTTACTTTTCTTTTACCATTTATCATAATTTTACTATCTTGATATTATAGATACCTAAGTTCATAACCTTTTTTCATTATTTATTGAGGTTGGCTTGTTACTTCTCACTTCACAATGTTTTTTTCCTTTTATGCACCTTTCTCCATTGTTTAGTGAGATGTGGTTTGTTATTACTCACTCATCAATGTTGTTTTATCATTTTGTTTCTTATTTTTACCATTTATTTTGTTTTACCATCATTTTTGACATGTATCCTTAGTTTGACTTGGTGAGTTTGCCTTTCTTAATTAAGGATAGCTTGTTTGAGTTTTATGGTATTTAGTAGCCTTGGCTTTTTGATTACCTAATTTAATCTTGTTGTTTGAGTTGTTCACTTAGTCTAACATAGAACCTATCACCCAAGCATGCCAAATTTACCAAGTATGTCCATTCCTCATATCACCATCTATCTTGGCTTTTCTTACATTTATTTGGTTTTGCTCTTTAGTTTTATACTCTTGGATTTATTGAAAGCAATATTTTTGTCCTACACAATAAATAATAATAACAAAACTAAAAACCATCTTGTGATAAAGGTATGTCAAGTTACGTATCACATTTAATTTTTATTTATTTAATTTTTAGATTAGCTTCCCTTTCAATCATTTACTTTCAGTTATTTTTGCTTTAAAATACTACAATTTTTTTTAACATCAACATTGTGTGTTATTATGTTATTTCTTGAAGAAACATCCCCTATTACATGTTAGTAGCACATGATGAGCTTCAAGGGGAGAATATGTATACAGATAAAAAAATTTAATTTTTACTGATTATTAATGCTTTAAATCTTATAGAAACCCATCAAGACTCAATCTCTCTAAGTGCACACCCTAAGGGGTACACTAAGAAATGGTTGGGTAGACCTTTGGTACATTTTAGAATTGTTATCCCTTATTATCAAATTATTACCAATCCATCCAGATCCCAAAACCATTACCTAAGATATTTCTCCTCCCTTGAGTACTCCTCTAGTCTTTTCCTCTTTCCATACCTATTTTATTGTCTTAAAGTCATTTTGTACTATCAATTGTACTAGGTCAGCTTGATAAACCCATTATAATTTAGTGGTATTCTTTAATTTCTTATCTTGTTATCCCTTTGGCTAACCTAGCTTAGAATTGGTAAATTATCCCCAAAAATACATGGGGTTCACTAAGTCAACCCTGTACAACCAACATTCCCAAAATGATTTAGAGTAAGAGCCACATATAAATATAAGATCATTTCAATAATTATTCATATGTGTAATAAAGATTTATTATTCATTTGTGCTTCTTCACAATCTAATCTTTGGCCATTCTACTTGAGGAGACTTAGTTTAGGTTTCTTATTTTGTAGAATCTAGTCTTATGGATAAGTATTAGATGCTTTGGCCTTTCTTAGTGATCCTTACAAACCACAACAACCTCTTGTAAAGCCGCTTTGGCCAATGGATAGATTGAGTCTCGATATGTTCACATTTAGGTAAGTATATTCTAACTTTATTCTAGTCTCTTTTAGTAGACATAAATATAATAAGTATTGGCTCGAATAATACTATCTTTAATATTTTATGCATTAGGGTGTTACTCATAATTAATTTAATTTAAGCTCCCTATACATGTTTGTTATATTTATTATAACAACCACTTTATGCCACAAGCCTTGGTGTTCACTATATTAGATTTTAATTCTTGCTATTAGTCTAAGTGAACATTTTAAACCTTAGGACTCTATTAGGTTTGTTGTATGATTTTGTTCGACCATAGGATTTAGAACCCTTCCTAACATGATTTTTTTTCTAAGTGATCCCATAATTAGGTCTAGTAGATCCCCATAATGGTAATTCTCTCACTTAACAAGTGTATCCCATTCAAAATATTATTTATGATCTATCTTATTTGATTTAAGATTTTTATAGACATGATGCATTTATGATTGCATATAGGATCATTTGAAGGAGATCAAGGATTTTCCTATGAAAATATATTTAGGGAGAGGTCCCTAGTTAATGATGAAGTTATTTTAATGTATCATTAACTAAATTACCCTTATATCAATCATAAAACTCTCTCATATCAAGTAGAGCACAAACCTACAGTCATGATGCTAAGGAACATAGAATGGAAGTTATAGGAGTAGGAGCTTGGTATAATATGTGTATTTTAAGAAAGGTTAAAGTATTCAAAGTAAAAATTGAATATAGAGTATCAAATACTAATGGTCAAAATAATGGTCACCATATATAATAATGATTCATAAAATAAGAGTTGAATTGAAGAGGTGATATTGTTATTCCAAGTAATGATTGTTGAAAACTTAGTTTAGGGGAACATATGATGTTTAGGTGGACCTTAATGTCTGGGAACCTAGAGTGAGTGTATAGATTTATGAAAGATTCATATATATATGGAATAAATATTATTCCAAGGTGGAATCCATACCCTTCCTCTAATCTAAACACACATACAAAAATACTGTATTCACCTACAACCAAGTTGTGAGAGCAAGAAAGCTATGTTGTAAAAGTTGGAGGTTATTATTGAGATAATGGGTAGAAAGAAAAGATTCAAAAGGATATATTTAATTTAATTATAACTAAAAAATGTTCATAAAACTTATATGGAAAGATATGAGCCCGTCACCTAGCTAATAATGTAAAAGGGACACCTACAATCTAGTCATGGTAGACTTGAGAATGAGAATGCACTATTGTTTCAATGGCTACGAGGCCAAGTCAAATCGAAGGTCTTGGAAGTTACATTCATTAATATGTCTCAAACCACAAACAAAGGCGAGGTTATACAAATCATTATATAAAACTAACATCATACCCTTAGTCAAATATAGTTAAGAGGAAACACATTATTTCAAATTATAAGTTGATCTTTTCAAAGAAAGTAGAGAATCTTGATCCATAAGTTCTAATCATTAGTGAATATTGATCATATGAACCTAAAAATATGTATGTTCATCAATTTAATTACATTTTCAGTCAATTTATAGATAATAAATAGGTATACATAGGATCTTAAGCAAAACTTGGTCAACTAACCTTATGAAAACATTCATATGCATTGGGAACACTAACAAAGTTGCAGTCAAAAGATGAATTTAAGGAGATGAGACCTAGGGGTGACTAATAGATATGTCCAAAGACTTTAAAATTATTTTTACACCTATATATAAATAACATAATAATAATATGAAATATTATAACCTTTCACTCAACCATATAGTTTGCAGGCAATATGAGACCATTTTGAGCAAAAATAGTCATTTGAAGCCCTTTTAGGCAAAGTCAAGTGTTAAATTTTAGAGGAGATTGTCCTTGTAAAAATTAAAATGTAATAATTTTATTTTATAGGTCATAAAAATACTATGTATACCCTCTTTTTTGTATTATATCAATCTATATCAAAGCAAGCACTCAAGGTGCTAAATAGACAAAACCAAGTCTTGAAAGATTTGTAAGTGGAATTAGAGCCCTCTAATAGTTTTGAATCTTTAAAACATGGTGATAAGGTCCTAAATATTCCTAAAAATTGGTATAAAAATTAATACTATAGTTAATTACCTTATCAATATACCTTAAACAAATTCATAAAGGCCTACCTACAGACCCTAATGCCACATTAAAGCTCTGTCAAGCTCCTATAATAGGTTATATAATCAAGTAGGAGAGTAGGATGTAAAAACCATAATTAAGAGTTTTTAGGTGGAAAAAATTATGTGGAATGTCATAATATCTTCAAAACTTTTCTCGAAACTCTCAACCCTATAAATAGCCCATCTAAGTACCAACTTCAAGCACTCACCCACTCCACCACATAAGTTATCAGGACCAAAGCTCTTAGGAGGTATTAGGTACCCATATGTAATAATAATTCATGATACATTTATTATAATTGGGGGAATATCCTTCATGAAAAAACCTTAAGAAGTTGGGCACTTATAAATGGCATATAAACTACCCTAGGGTCACCTTCTAACATTCGTATCTTCATCAACCTTTTCCATGGGAGTCCAAGACACTAATGGAAGTTGAGTAGGTCAATGCCCTAGATGTTTATGGAATTTATTCTAGACTTAGATGTCTTTATAGTATGAATCATATCTAAGACTCCTAAACACTCCTAAAACTCCCCAAAACCCTAATTAGAGCCAATCCCATAAAACTTGATATTTTTATTCCCTAACATCCTATAATGGTCTTAAAATCTCATGGAAATTAAAATAAACTCAAAGACGATTCACTTGATAGTAACTGATTGTATGGACATCATAAAAAATCCTTAAAAATATGTACATTTTAGGGTTTTGAGTAGAAATAGAAGTGTTTGATAGTTATTAGTGATTACAATTATTGGAATGGATGTTTTGGGATAAAATACATATTTTTAAACCTTAACATACTCAAGTATTAATCTATATAATCCTCTACAAGTACATTCAAAACTATCAATCTACCAAGGCTTAGGGAAAGTAGACAAGTCAATAAAAAAGGATTTCCAAGTGTTTAAGGCTTATATAATAATATATTTTTTGTTTATGGTGTTTATTAAAGTTTCAAAACCCTAAACTCATAGATATTTAAGCTTATTATAGGTCTATAATGGCTACCATGTTCTAATACTTAGGTAATTAGGCTTAATATGCCTAATTGGCATATTTAATGAACAAGAGGGATCAAATTTGATGTAGAGGAGATAATTAATAGATTTAATATAAGTTTTAACATATAATAACTAAAGTTTTTATTGGGAAACTTCACTCTTAAAGGCCATTATACAAGATGGATGTAGTATCAAGGTTTGATCTTCATGATAAAGGCTAGTAGGCTGCTAAATGCCTTTTAGGAGGCCTAATTATACCCATATACATTAAGTAACTACCAATCGAAAGAGTGATGGGTTATTTTTGGTGGATTAAACCCTTTAATAATGATAATTGAAGCTGACTCAATCTCCACTACTCTCATTTCTATGCTAAAAGGAGTAATTAAGGAACATCAATGCATGGGAGGATTGAAGGAGATTTATGTAACTATTGTAACTTCTATTTTGAGTGGAATTGGTAATTTATGATCCCTTATCTACTCTTATACATAAAATCTACCTTATTATCTCCTCATATCTTCTATATATTCAAGGATTTTTGCCTTAGTTTGTATCCCTTAGGCTGGTATGAGGGGACTCTACCATATTTGTACTTATGCATCTATTTGGATTGAATAATAGACTTTTATAGCTCCTTCATGGTGAAATATTGTTTATTTATACTTGTTTGATATGTAAATGTGATGGTTTTCTTTCCCTTGTAGGTCTTTATTGACCTAGATGTCAAGGAGGTATCTTATGCAAGTCATGTGGAGTGTAGAAGTGTAGGTAATAGAGTATTAAAGTGTGACATGACTATTGAGAGTCTTATAACATACCTACTTATCATAACCTTGCTATTCCATTCATCTAGTATAACCTCCATATGAAACACTTGTCCATAAGGACTTATGAAGATGACTATTTGGTTGTGTTTAGCCTATTAGTGTGTTGAGAGTTTAATATTGAATGAGTGGATATAATCATTACTAGGTACATCACCAAAATTTATAGTACATTTAATTCATCCATTTTATTTACCCTTTCCATCCCAACTATTTAGATCTTCTAAATATTTGTATTATAAAATTAAGGGAGATAACCCCATGAAAACTAGAGGTGTGAGCTTTAAAATAGATAGCCCATAGTCTAATGTCACTCCCATGTTGGACTAGGTTTAAGGATAGGACTTGAACACTTCTCTCCTTAGCTAGGGTGCAACATAGAACAATAATTATGACATGCCTGATGGGATAGCTTTCAAGTGCCTAAAAACATGCTCTAAAGACATTATAAGACATTTGAAAGTTAAAAACATCAATATCAACATCTGTAGTCACCTTAGATAGAGCTGAGCATCTTTGGAAAGGTTTGAAATTAGTTAAAATATCTAAGATATCATAGTTCTATTGTTACAAAGGTAAGAGTTTTTTTGTTTATGGTCATAATCTAACACATATGTCATATATGGACTCATGGTAGCCTATGAGGTAGGATTCTACCCTCCACCTCCATGTCTACCCTATAATAGAATATATAAGAAGTATATTAACCTTTATTATCCATATTATGGACATACTACATACTACCAAGACCATACACCTTAGTGTGAGCCTCCTCCACTTCCATGGAAATGTCCTCACCCTTATGATTAGTCATATTACCAACCTACTTGGTACAATTAACCTACACCAAACAATGACCATTTACACTTAGAAATTTAGATATCAAAAAAATAAAGGGACAAGTTATATGAGGATCTTAGATAGCCAAAAAAGTTTGAATGTCAAAAAATCATCCATCATCAAAACACCCCTATAAACCAACAACTATCCAAATTGATCACTCCATCTCCCTTTCTTGCCTCCCTAATTATTAAGAATTCCACAAATATTTCTTTTATGATAGGGAAAGTCATTAAATTTTTCATAAATTAGTGGTAGATAATTTTAATGTAATGTATGAACAAATTTCTAACCTAGAATTGTAGTGGAATGGGTCTCCCATGAAGATATTTGGTCTTGTCAAGAATCTACAGCTCACCCTCCATTCCTACCTCAATATTTTAGTTGTGTTAGACCTTATTGTATAAAAATTATTACCTAACTTTTCTTTTTATTTGGATTTTGATTTTATGGCTAAGGTTGGGGGGTTTTTATCTAATTACTTGTCTCATATAGTGTGCAAATTTGAGCATGGTGTAATGGTACGAATCAGGTCTGAGTCACTCTCTATATTCCACATTTAGCCTGATACCCTAACCATCCCAAAGGTAAATTACCTTCACCTTCTTTCTCTAAGGTAATATACTTGTGTTCAAGATCATATGCCATCTAAAGATCCTAAAATTAACCCAACGTGGAAGACTTCATGGTCCAAGGACCCAAACTTTATCATGCCTACCCTTGAAAGGGAGAATAAGGAAGAGAAGGTATTAATTGCCCAAGTGATATCTTATGTTTTCCAAGCATATCCTTAGTCATTAAAGAACTTAACCATGTGTTAATTTTATAATATTTCCAAGAGAACATTTAATAAGACACCTCAAGTGTCTATCAAGAAGAAATAGTGATTAGGACTCCTATTCATCCTAGCAAGTTAGATTTGGAACATAAAAAGAACATAGATGATATGAGGCAACTATAATGTTATAATGTTGGTATTGATGTAGATGAAACATAAGGTACTCCTTCTATAGGATTAAAAATATAATAAAACATTCATGATAATTCTATTGAGACTATGTTTATATATCTGTTGGAAGATCAGTGGTAGCACTTATGTTTGGAATTCTTGAATGAGTTGAGTAAATCAGCATGACAAACTTGAGATATGTAATTAGAAAACAACCTAAAGTTACAAGTGGGGAATATAATGAAAGTAAATAAGTGAAAAATAAATAAAAATTTTATATTCATTAGGTTGAGGAACTATTTTTCTCTATTGAAGAGGATGATGAACAAGCTACAACAAACCAAAAACTTTGTGAGGACCCTGTCCAAGAGAAGGAGGTGAGTGATCAGCATGATGTCCTAAAAGTAGATGAAAGAAATACAATCCAATCCCATGATTTGTCCATTTATCAAGATTATATGTCATTTTTTGAGTATTTATAGCAATTCTACTTTAGATTAGACACCCCACATCTAAACCAATCAAGGTTTCAAGAGGACCTTGCCAATGATACTTTAGTAGCTAATCATCTGGAATCTAATGGAAAAAAATTAGTTAAAGCCCCTAACTAAAGAGTATATGGGACTAATTATGAAAAATATAAGGAAATTAGAAGAATATTATTGGTTTCTTGATCCTCATACTCAACCCATGCACTTAGGGATAAAGACAAAAGGTCTAGTCACTCTTTCAAGTGATCAAGATAGTGCTAAATATAGGTAGAGTTGTCACACATTGATCAAAGATTGACTACACCTGAGTCATCACATGAAAACTCAATATCATGGTGCCATAGTGATTATAAGACATTACCATTTGATCTTAAGGGAATGAAGTCAAATTAAGTTGGTTTTGTAGTAGTTAGTTATTCTAACAAAATAAGTGTGCTACACAAGTTTGTAAGTAGTGTCTTATTATTTAGTTCCTTCCCTTATTTATTCTTAGTTATTAGAAGTGATTATTATTATTAGTTTCTTTTTCTTCTTTTTGTGTGCCTTATTTTTGATACAAGTCCTTGAGATGTCAAAATTACAATTTAGTTTGATAGTCTAAGGATTCATCATGTTATATTTCTTTGTTTGAGTCACTTTGTCATGACAGTGTCTAGATTATCTTAAATAGTAGGTTGGTAACCAATTAGATTCATAAAAAATGTTGAAATTTTGGCCTCATATGCCAAATATCAACCCTTGATATCAATTTTTTTTGTTGACCACCATCTTAACCTACTCATAGTGATCCCCAACATAATTATGTCACCTTTGTCTTACTGAGAGTACCTAAATATTATTAAGAATGTCATGATATTTCATAGTATTATTCTTATGTCTATGGTTTCATGAGAATATTGGGCCTTTTGGTGATGTGTTACGCATCATGGTGTCTTGGGATGAGAGAGAAGGTTGTCAAGATGTCATGAAAGCCAATGAATGCTTTAGCTCTATTTGAGGAATATAGTGGCCTTTGGTAATATGAAGGTGTTTAAAGTAATGGTATGGGTTATTATATGAATATGAAAATTTATTAAAGGTATATTATCTAATATATATTCATCTAAGTTCACTTAACTCCTTCATTACCCCTCTTAAACCATTGATCACACTTCAAACCCCCCTCATGAACCTATTTTACCTTATAAACTTTGGAAAAGATAAAGTGATTTTTTTAATTAAAATGAAAATGGTCCTTGAATACATGAAACCCATGTCACTTTAATCCCCCATACATTTTATAAGTCTTAAAATCCTTTGTGAGACCCAGATATGCCTTACCATGAGCCAAGTGGGTCCCACGTGCCACTTTGTGACTTTTCCACTTCATACCTACATTTTATCTTGAAAAGGATAATTAATTCATTATTCCCATAATTTTACACCCATATGGCATTAAAAATTATGAGCATGGAGAAAATGGTGAAAAATACTCTTTTGGGGGCATTTTTGCATTTGTACAAAATTGTACAACCTATACCATACAAAGGAGGATCAGAAGTGGAATATTGATTGATGTATATTGTTTAAAAAAAATTATGTTTAATTGAGGTAAAAAATATTAAATCCATTTTTTCACTTCACCTTTCCTCATTTTCAAGCTCATACATCTCCTCAGGTTTCTATTTGTGCCATACAAAAGAGGAGTGGAGGTCCCAACTCTTGGCCATAAGAAGTAAAATTAGGAAGATTATAATAATGGGATTTTATTTGGAGGTTGGTATCCTCATATTTATGAACCTTCCTTAATAATTTAAGTAATGTATATGCCCTTCACATTTACATAGGCCATTTTAAACTAATCACTTTTCATGAAATTTTGTCTAGTTTTCTCAATCTAATGATTGATTCTATTTTCCCAATTATTGAAAGATCCTCCCATTGAAATTTGAGAACTTGTCAAACATGTTTGAGCTTATATAATTGGAAAATTTTCATGATTAGATAATGTGTGTAGGATATAGGAAAGTTAGGTAATGGACAAAGGATTGATGCATCCATTTGAAGGTGAGAACTAATTTAAGGAGTTTGAAGAGATGTTGTATGCTTCACCATGCCTATCTACTTAAAATTAGTCTCAAAGTATCCTCTCATCATCCAAAATGATAAATTTAAGGATGGGGTCATATTTATTTGGAGTCTACTATCTATCAACATTGTACATGGTTCAAAGTTTATTTTAGACCCTATATACATAGTTAAAATCTTAAAATAGAATGTTAAGTCATGGTATATTATCCTCATGATATTACAAAAATTTTCCACCTACTTGGTATCCTTAAGAGGCTTATAAATCATATTCTTCACCTCTAAACACACTCAATCCTTTTTTTGCAAATTTTAAGGTTTCTAGTATAACTGACATTTTTTGAGTTTTTATGGTTTCATTTTAATGTTGTGTATGATGTAATTATGCTTTAAAAATTTCATGATTATAAGGATATATTCTTTATGTCCTTAAAGGTTTAGTTTGGTTAAATTATGATTTATACATGGTTATATACAAGTCATAATCCATAATATGTCTCTTCACACCTCATCACTGCCATGTTCACTATGTTACCACCCTATTTTAATGTTACAACTCCTTGTCACTCCAATGCCACATTTATCTACCCTTTCATACTCCCTCCTAAGCCTAAACTATTTCAATAACCCTCCATGCTCCCTTAAAACCTCTAAAAATAATGAATTCATAAAGTGTTGAACCTATGTAAGTCATGTAACCCATTAAAGATACCTAACTAGAACCTTTAGCCAACCATTTGGATAATATAATAGAGCTTCAAAAGGACATTCTAATGAGTGACTGGACAAACCATTTAAAGGAAAATTATATAGGAGATAAGGAAAAACTTGTGGTGAGCTCAAACAAGGGATTAATTCCATAAAACCATAAACTACCTTGAAACATACACCTCAAAAGGTGCTCTTGGATTGTATCAGTCCATATAGTGAGAAGAGCCAAGGGATTCTTGATAGTTGTATCATTTAAAGTAGATCAAGGATTTTCAAAGTAAAATATATATAATGATGGGTAACTAGTGAATGATTAAGTTATTTTAATGTATCATTGACCATATTACCCTTATGTCAATCATGCTACTCTCTCATATTAGGCAAAGGAAAAACCTATAGTCACCATGCTAAGGAGAAAATCAAGAAAATTGAAGAAGACATGAGTTTGGTCCACTATGTGTACTTGAATCAATTTTGAAGAATGAAAATTCCAAATTGAATATAGAGTATCAAATACTAATGGACACCATATATAATAATTATTTATATCATAATATTTGAATTGAAGAGGTGATAATATTATTCTAAATAATGAATGTTGAGAACTAAGTTTAGGGGAACAAATGATGTTTAAGTGGACCTTGAGGTATGGTAACCTAGAATGAGTATATATATCTATGAAAAAGGCCTATGTGTAAGGAATAAATCTCAGTAAAAGGTGTAATATATACCATTAATCTAATCTAAACACACCTACACCAATATTCTATTCACCTACAACCAAGTTATGAGAGCAAGAAATCTAAGTTGTAGAAGTTTGAGGCTACTTTTGAGATAATGGGTGGAAATTTTAGATTAAAAAAGACATTTTTAAAGTAAATAATACCAAAATAATTATCTTGACACTTATATCTAAATATAAAATTCCCTCACCTAGCCAAGAAGGCAAAAAGGACACCTGTAGGCTAGTCAAGGTAGACTTGAGAATGGGAATGCACTATTGTTTTAATGGCTCAAAGGCCAAGTCAAATTAAGGGTTTTGGTAATAAATTTAAATTAATAATTAGGTTTCAAAAAATATAAAAATGTGAGGGTATATAAATAATATTGTACAACTAATATCGTACCCTTAGTCAAATCACAGTTAAGAGGAAACATAGGCTTTCAAAGTGTATGTTGATCCATTCAAAGAAAGTAGAGGATATTGATGCATAAGAAATAACAATTAGTGAATATTGATCATATAAAATTATAGAAATGTATATGAATCAATTTAATCCCATAATTAGTCAATTTATAGACAATAAATGGGTACTTATAGGGTTTCAAGTAAAACTTAGTCAGCTAACCTTAGGAAAACATTCATCTGCGTTAGGAGCACCAAAGAAAGTTACAAATATAAGATGAATTTAAGGATATGAGACTTAGGGGGGAATAATGGAGATGTAAAAAGAATATAAAATAATTTTTATAGCTATATATATTTATGGTAAAAATAATAAGAGGTTACATCAGAACCTTGTACTCAGCTATACAATCTACAGGCAGTATGAGACCATTTTGAACCAAAATAGTCATTTGAGGCCCTTTTAGGCACAATAATGTCTTGAATTTTGGATAATATGGTCGTTTTAATAGTTAAAATGTAATCATTCTATTTTATTAGTAATATAAATCTTGGGGATACCTACTATTTTGTCTCAGACCAAGGTATATCAAGAACTTGTAGTCAAGGTGCTAAATGGGCAAATCCAAGTTTTAGAAGATTTACAAGTGGAGTTGGAGCCCTCAGATAGTTTTAAATAATTAAAACATGGTTATAAGGTCCTTAATGTTCCTAAAAAATGGTCTAAAACTTAACACTATAAAAATTACCTTAGTAATAGGCCTCAAACACAATCACACAAGCCTGCCTATAGACCCTAGTGCCACATCAAAGCTCTTTCAAGCCACCCTAATGAAGAGGTTTCAGGTGGGTAAAATTTTGGTAAAGGTCATAATATCTTTAAAATATTCTTAAAACCCTTAATCCTACACACAACCCACCCAAGTGTTAACTTCAAGCACTCACCATCTCCACCACATACATTATCAAGATCAAATATATTAGGAGGTTTTAGGTACCCATGTGAGCTAATAATTAATTATATATTTATTATCATTTGGGAAATATTCTTTATGAACAGAAATTAATAAGTTAAGCACTTATAAATGGCATGTAAATTCCCTAGGGTCACCTTCTTATTTTTATATCTTCATACACCCTTTATATTGGGGTCCAATACATTCAAGTAAATTGAGTATGTCAATTCCCTAGAGATTCATATAATTTATTCCAAACTTTTACGCTCATACAATATGAATCATCACTAAGACTCCTAAACCTCCATAAAAACCTTGTTAGATCAAATCATAGAAAACTTGATATTTTGATATCCTAAAATCCTATAATGGTTAAAAAATCTCATGGAAGGTAAAGTAAACTCAAACAGGATTCACTTTATGGTACCTAATTATATGGACATGGTGTGAAATCATAAAAAATATGCACTTTTTATGGGTTTTAGAAGAAAAAGAATGTTTGGTAGTTATTAGTGACTCAAATTATTGTAATGGATGTTTCATAACTTAATACATCTGCTAAAACCTTAAAATTATTAGGGATTCAATTTTAGAAGCCACTGTAAGTACATTCAAAACTACGAATCTACCAAGACTTAAGGAAAGTAGACTAGTCAACAAAAGAAAAGGATTTCCAAGTGTTTAAGGCTTATAAAAGCATATTTTTATGGTTGATGGTGTTGATTAAATTTTTAAAACTTTTATCTCATAGGTTTCTATTCTTCTTATAGGTCTCTGATGGTTTCCACATTCTAACACTTAGGAAATTAGGCCTAATTGGCCTATTTAGTCAACAAGAGGGATCAAATTTGATGTAGAGGAGACAATACAAGGAGTAAATTCAGGTTTTAACATATAATAAATAATGTTTTGAATGGGAAACTTCACTCTTCAAGGTCATTATATAATATGAAAGAAATTAGGTTTGACTTTCATGACAAAGGATAGTGGGCTACTCAATGCCTTTTTGGAGGCCTAAGTATACCCTACATATGCCAAATAACTACAAATGGAAATATTTATGGGGTATTTTGAGTTGATTCAACCCTTTTATAGTGAAAATTGAAGTGAACTCAATCTCCAATGGTCTCATTTCTATGCCAAAAGAAGCAATTAAGGAACATCAATGCATAGGAAGATTGAAGGAGGTTTATGTAACTATTGTAAATGATATTTTGAGTGGAATTGGTCATTAATAACCCCTTATCCACTCTTATACATCATATTACCATTATTATCTCCTCATCTCTTATATATTCAGGGCTTTTGACCTTAGTTTGTATCCCTCATGCTAGTATGAGGAGACTCTACCAATATTTATACTTGTGCATCTATTTGGAATAAATAATAGACTTTTGTGGCTCTATCATGATGATATCTAGTGTATTCATACCTATTTTATATGTAAATGTGATGGTTTTCTCTCCCTTGCAGGTACTTATTCATTTAGATGTCAAGGAAGTGTCTAATGTAGTTCATGTGGAGTGTAAAAGTGTAGGTAATGGAGTCTTAAAGTGTGACATGACTAGTGAGAGTCTTATAGCATACCTAATTCTCATAAACTTGGTATTTCATTCATCAAGTACAACCTCCATATAAAACACTTATGCATAAGGAATGATGAAGATAACTATTTGGTTGTGTTTATCCTATTTGTATGTTGAGAGTTTAAGATTGAGTGAGTGGATACAATCATTACAACATGCATCACCACACTTTCGAATAGTTTTAATTCATGCATATTCTTTATCATTTTAATCCCAATTGTTTATATCTTAATAAGCTTTGGATTTTCAAATTAGGGGAGCTAGCCCCATGAAAATTAGAGGTGTGACCTAAAAATTAGACATCCCATAGTCTAAGGTCACTCCCATGCTGGACTAGGTTTGAGGATAGGACTTGAACACTTCTCTCCTCAGCCAGGGTGTAACCTAGAACTCCAACACTATAATTTTTTTTATATCTGAAGGCTTTACCCATAGTTCTAATGATCCTAATATTTTTGTCAAAAATACTCCAAATGGCATAGTTATCATTGTTTTATATGTTGATGACTTAATCCTAATTGTTAGTAATAATTTAATGGTTTTTTGCACTAAAAATTATTTGAATAATACATTTTAAATGACTTATTTGGGTCTCTTACATTACTCTCTAAGAATTTAAGTTTGGAAATAAAATGATAAAATCTCTATATCTCAATCTAAATATGCATACAAGTTGTTATTTAGGTTTAATATGTTATATTTCAAACCTATTTCTACTCCTTGTGAAATTGGTTTTAAATTACTTAATGGCATAGACACTAGCTCTATTGATCTGACTCTGTATAGATAATTATTTAGTAGTTTGAATTATCTTACTCATACTTAACTTGTTATTACTTTTCCTATTAGATTGGTTTCCTATTTTATGTCTAAACCTCAAGCTAATAATTTTAAATCTATTAAAAAATTATTCATTATATTAAAAGATCTCTAATTTTTGGCATCGAGTATACCTCAAATAGCAATTTTTCTTTGGTAGGTTATTTGAATTCTAATTGGGTCGATGATCCTAATGATCATAAATCAAAAAATGATTATTTTTTCTTTGGGTTATATAATGATTTAATGAAATAGTAAAGGTCAAAATATGGTATCCTTATCTTCCATATAAGCTAAGTATAAATCTTGTAATCATGTTAAAAATGAAGTTATTTCAATTAGAAGCCTTCTTGAAGATTTGTGTCACCCACAAAATTTTTTTACTCTAATTTTTAATGATAATCAAAGAGCCATTACCTTAACAAAAAACTTTTTTTCCATGAAATGTCCAAGCACATTTATATTCAACATCACTTTTAATGCAAACTTATTTAAGACAATAAAATTCTTCTCTCTTTCTATCCTACTGAAGATTAAATGGCTAATTTCTTTAGTAAGGCACATTGTAAAGACAATTTTGTATTCTTTTACCACAAGTTAGGATTGAAGGAAGTTATCATCAAGGGGGAGAGATTTATTTTTCCTACCTTATTGTTTGATTGTAAAACCCTAAATAAATTTTAAGGGGCAGTGCTATAATCACTCTTTATTTAACATAATTTATTTTATCCTAAGTTCCTTTTTCATGTGTGAGGAATTTATATTAATGTGAATTTTAAATCACCTAAATATTAGATTTTATGAGGTGTCACTCACATATTTGTGATCATTTAGGATTTGGGAGTCACTTGCATGACTAACTCCTTACCCCACATGGCACACACCTCCCTTTACTTTATAAGGAATTAAGACACATGTGACACATGTTTAGGAGGATTTAAAGGTAAAAATGAGATTCCTTGTAACTCATCTACTCCTCTTCTAGATCTATGAAAGATCCCTTCCTATGCTCTTTTCCAATCTATAATATCATAACTCTATATCTTATTCTATTATGCTCTTGATTCAATATTACACTTGTATATATTTTGGTTACAATCCTTCTAATAAGATCACATCTATTTTTCTCCATTATGTTCAATTTACCACTTTAAAATTCTTCTCTCATTTATGTTTTACACTTGAGAGGTAACTTAGTATTGTGAATTCTTTATTTACCACACATTAATGCTATGTCATTGATAATTATTATTGGGATAAATCCTTCACATTCATAAGATAGCATAGGTTTACAAATATGATATTTTGGGAAAATAAAATAAAAGTATTGACCATCTATGAGTGTTAATCATCATCCTCACATGCCTAATTGAATATAACATTAATCTCTATTTTGAGAAGTGTGTGTTTGGAGTGATAAGTGGAAAGATCTTTGGCTACTTTGTCTCCTAGTGCATAATTGATATTTACATTTATAAAATACAAATAATCCTAGACACAATCACCCTTCCACTAATGAATCATGTATTAGATCCTTCTTAGATAAATTGGGGACCATTAAAATATTCATACCAAACCTTACCTATGTATTTCATTAAATAAATAATTTAATTAAGAAAAAAGTGGCTTGACTTAGAAGAATGAAATTCAAGTTCATTTTAATTAGTAAAACTCTTCCTTATGTCTCTTCTTATGCTCATGACACCCAAACTTTATAAGCCTCATATACTTTATATCAAGGTAATATAGATGTCTCTTTCCTACATGTTGGCCCAAGTAGATGATAGTAGAGAAGATCATGCCATCTATTTTATTAGTTACACTCTTTTTGATTATGAAACACATTACATGTATCTAGATATAGAGTTCATTGATATTATCTTTATGACAAAATTATTAATACATTACATGCTTAATCAAGTAATGAGAGTTATATTAAGGTCTCAAGCCTTACAAATGTTTTTGACCTAGCCAACCCTATCATGGAAGGTTAGACATTTTATCATGATATTGAGAGAATTTGATCATACATAAGTCAACAAAAAGTACATCAAAGGATATTTCATGGTTTGTTGTTAATAGACTCACCACTTGAGGTCAGTGATTTCATTTATTCTAATTTTCCTAATGATTTAATATGCTATATAGATAATCCCACCATTGTCTCATCCCCTTGGTATGATGATATTATCAACTATCTAATTGATCAAATCTATCTCAATGGAACCAAATCACAATAGAGACAAGACCTTAAAATCATCACATCGAATGACATCGTCTTAGACACTTTTCTATAATTGTAAGGCCTTTGATATAATGTTACTAAGGTGTGTCAATCGATAGGAATTTGATAATATCCTTTTCCATTTTCGAAATGGTATTTGTGATGGAAAGTTAGTTGGTAATATAACTGCCAAAAAATTCATAAAAGGGGATATATTTGACCCACCATCAAACATGGCCTTGTAAACTACATATGAAAATTTGCAAAATTCCAACACTTTTGTCACTAAATTCATATTCATGCCTAAGCTTTGTATCCCATTGTCACTCCATGGCCATTCTCCACTTGGGGCATTGATTTAATTTCAAATAATTCTCCCACTTCCTTAGATGACCATCATTTCGTTATCATGAAAATTTATAATTTCAACAAGTGGGAGGAAGATATGCCACTTATAATGGTTACTAGACTAGTCATTATTAAAGTCATTTTAAATTAGAACATTTGTTAGTTTTGAGTGCTATAAGTCATTTTCATAGATAATGGATCTTTGTTTAATAACACAATGTATATTAAGTGTGAAAAAAATTCCATATCTCATCACACTATCTCATTATACTATCCATAGGCTAATATCCAAGATAAAGCTACTAATAAAAATTTGAAGTCAATTTTTGTTAAACCTGTTAAAAGTTTTAAATAATATTTTCACTTGCAACTCTATCCATCACTTTGGGCCTGTAGGATGAGTATTAAAATTCCCATAAGATTAACCCTATATTATATTGTGTTTGGATATAAATCCATCTACCCTTAGAGGTATAGGTACCTATCCTTCATGTTTATATCTAATGTCTTTTCAATCATGAATAATATAGAAATGCATGACTCGATGAAGTAGAAACCTTAGATGAATATCAATTTGTTGCTATGGAAAGCCACATTACTTATGTTGATCACATGGGAATAAAATACAATAATAAAATCCATGAGAAACATATATATTTGAGACATCTCATACTTAGTCTTGACATCCAAATTGACAAAAACAATCAAACTATTGGAAGTTTAAACCTAACTGGTTAGGCACTTTCTTAGTGATTGAAGATTTTCAAAATAGATCCTATCGGTTATACATTTTGGAGGGAAAGGAATTGGGAAAATATGTAAAATATTTACACCTTAAAATTTTCTAAATCTAGTCTTTAAATATCACTTTACCCTAGTTTAATTGAATTTTACATTGTTTACATTCTTTCTTGAATATCAAATGTCATGATTTGTGATTACTTAGTTTCTAGTTTACATAACACAATATTTCAAAATGTATCTTATTTTATCACTTCAATTTTCATATCATCCTATTATCCTATAGAAATAATTACTAAAATCACCATTACATTAGTTCTTGCCTTAGTTTATATGAAAAAATGTACCTCTCTTTCCATATATATTATTTCAAGGCTTATAAAATACTAAACTACATCATAGTCTATGTGCCTTTCAATGGAAATTTATTTTCTTATGATTCCTTCTAAAGCAAAACAATAACATGCTTAGAAATAGGCAACTTTAATCACTTATCTAGGTCTTAGGTGATGAGCCATTTCATATTAATAATTTCATGGGGATAAAACTTAGGGTTAAAGGCCTTGACAATAAAAAAATACACCTTTATCAAAATCATATGCAACATCAAGATAAAATTTCACATCTGTCGACAAAATTACTAAAATAACCATTACATTAGTTCTTGCCTTAGTTTATATGAAAAAATGTACCTCTCTTTCCATATATATTATTTCAAGGCTTATTAAATACTAAACTACATCATAGTCTATGTGCCTTTCAATGGAAATTTATTTTCTTATGATTCCTTGTAAAGCAAAACAATAACATGCTTAGAAATAGGCAACTTTAATCACTTATCTAGGTCTTAGGTGATGAGCCATTTCATATTAATAATTTCATGGGGATAAAACTTAGGGTTAAAGGCCTTGACAATAAAAAAATACACCTTTATCAAAATCATATGCAACATCAAGATAAAATTTCACATCTGTCGACCTTACTTACCTTTGATGTTGAGCCCTTGCATATTACTAGTTTCATGGGGTTAGAATTAGGGAGAGGTTACCTTACACACCTACATCTAGTCTTTGGTGATGATCCTATGTGTCTTCCTAGCCAGATGAGACTAAGAGTAGGGTCACAAAGAAAATTAAAATATAAATGCAAAAAATTTATTAAGTCAAAACATATTCAAAGAAAAAGTGTTTGAGAAAGCTTGTGTACTTTATCCTATTTACTAATTATGTTTTGGATGGTTATCTCTAGATTAATAAAATAAAGTTAATATTTTATTATAATTATATTAAGAATTAAATTTCACCCTTTGCACATAAGGATTAGTGTTATACCCAACAACCCCATTTAATCCCCTAAGGAAATGGGGACACACTTTCTTAGAATATTGTCTTGATTTTGAGCCCCCTCTTCTATACGTTTATGAAACTTATGGGGAAATGTAATGATTTGGTATTTTATAATTTGTAAATATGGCATTGGTATTATTTTTTCATAGACTAAATATTTTATTATATCTATTTTTTTACTTCGGGCTTTATGTTTTCAGATTTATGTTTGTAAAATTTTATCTTTGGAACATTTGTTCTGCATGAATTGGTCTTCAAGTTTATTATGTTAGACATTTTGTTTGATATAATTTTCTCTTTGTAGAGTTTTACTTACAAAAATTCTTCCAAAACAATTTCCCCAAATTAGACTTATTCTTACGGATGATCTTATCGAGACATTTTCCCCAAGGAAATGAACCTACCCTTCAATCTTTGTGCAACTTGCCCTTTGGACTTTTTGATATTTCCCTATTGCATTTATGAAGTAGATAAATCAAGAATATTCTCATGTATGAATGACATACAAATTAGACCCTTTGTATTGTTGCCAAATACAAATTACCCTTAGAAATTTTAAAATTTCCCTTCAGAACTTATGAAATGCCCTTTTCCTTGTAAACCTACCCTCTAGGATTTGTGAAATATGTCCTTCCACCTTATTTTATGGCCACATTCCCATAATAGAATTATTTTTAGACATTTTTAACTTTTCTTTGGATTTCTTGCACATTTATTTAGGGAATTTTGTCTGGCACCTTTGCCTTTTTAAAGCTTTCATTCAGACATTTTACCTTAGCCAATTAAATTCCCTAGGACATTTTGTTCAAAATAATTGGGTATTTAGGAGAATTATTATGGAAATTTTGTCTGATATAATTCACCTAATGGAATTCCTTTGAGACTTCTGAAATGACCCTTTCTCTCTGACTTACCCTTTGGAAGTTTTGTCAAGGACACATATTCCTTTGGGCTTTCTAAACATACCTTTTAACCTTTTAAAAGTGCCCTTTGAGAATTTTTGATTATCCTTTGGGTCTTTTGTAAGGGTCCTTTCCCATCAAAATATACCCTAAAAACTAGACCCTTCAGGCATTTTTTCCATGAAATAGACCCTTCAGCCTTTTTGAACATGCCCTTTGGGAATTTTATCTTGAGTATTTTTTGGCCATATGAGCCTATCCTTCAAAACTTTTATTCGAGGATAATTCTTTTGGGCTATGTGGTTTGGACATTTTGTCCAACACAAAATTCCCAAAAAAGTTCCCCCGAGGTCACATGCCCTTCAAACTCCCTGAATCAACCCTTCAAACATTTTTAAAATGACCTTTCAACCCTTTTTGAAGTGGCTATTTACCTTTTCTACATTTTAAAAAAGACCCTTCAATATTTTTGAAGTGACCATTTACCCTTCAGGACTTTGTCCTAGATCAATTTTGCCTCTAAGACTTACTCTTCAAGACTTTTGTCTGAGGCCTTTTTGTCCTTCAACCAATTCATTTAAATATTTTGTCTAAAACATCATGCCCTTCAATATTTTGAGACCATCCCTTCAAAAAATTTGTCTGATGAAAGTGACCCTTCAGGAGAATTGTTGTGAAAATTTTGTCTAAAATAACTCCCCTAATGGAATTCCTTTAGAATTTATGTCTCAAACATTTTTTTTTATGAAATTAGTGTCCTAGAAACATAAATCCTATGATAATTCTCCCACGAAAATTGCTCTAAAACAAATACTAGACTACCAAGAGGCACCTTTGCTTAGAGAGAATTTCATTATGTTTTAAGCTTAATTTAATATTTTAGCCTAGGCCCAAATTGTATTTTATTAATACTAAAACCTTAGTCTAAAATATCCATACATGGTCCTTTATACATAGTTTCTAAAATTATTACGCTAATTCATTTTCTGATTGTGTTTATAGAAGTAGGGAATCCTAAAGAAATGGCATGTGTCATGTTGATAAAATTAAATCTGACAGTTACATGGATGTCATTTAATGATCTCAAGAATGTCATTTTATGGTTACATGAATGTCAAAATAAATAATGACAACATATAAAACATATTAGATTAAATTTGACATTCATGTATATTTTATTTGGAAATAGTGAGGATGTTAGTTTATGGTCATGTAATAATCAAATTTAACATATTAAATTACTTATTTAGATTCAAATCAAGATCCTATGGCATGTATCAGCTTCGGACCATTTGATCAAACAATGTGAGAGTGATTTGAAATGTCAAAGCTCTATGAGAGTGATAATTATCATCATCATGAGAGCCTAGTACATAGATCTAATGACCCACAATAAGAAGCAAACAACCTATTACATAGAACTCAAAATCCCTAAGCAACTTCCAAGTGGCACACATATGAAGAAGAGTGAAATAGGACATGACATGTGTCAAACTCATAGGAATCAATGAGTCAAAGCACTAAAATCCAATGAATGATGTTAAACCATTAAAAGCATATCGACTATATGAGATCAACATAAACTTTTCAAATATTGAAGACTCAATCAGGTGTTAACACATATCAATTTTAAAATCTAGTAATAGATAAAACATGTAGATCTTTGGACTTCACTGTATTTATTGACAAACATTGGGACTCATAATTGAGCTAGAGTATGTACATGCATGTCTTAATCTAAGGGCAGATAATATAAAAAATCAATAGGTTGTTCTCACAACCTATAAAATGAGGCATGTGTAGTTTTGATAAATAACACATATTCTTAAGTTTACATAAAGTTTGAGCTATAATTGTAAAAAATTGTTAGTGTCTTAATACACATGCATGTGTTGTTATCTTAGGCAAAGGATATTTTAAATTGATAACTATAAATAGACTCTTATATGATTTTAGGCCATAGTTAGAACTCATGTTTTGAGTATCACATGTAATGACCTTACATGAAATTAGAGGATGAGGTGACCCCTTCCCAAAGTCTATATAAACAATTGTAATCCAAGTTTTATTTTTATCAAAGAATTTTTGAATATAGGATAAAAATCAATTTTGATTGTTAGTGAATGTGATATTGTATTTTCTTTCCAATTTCTATGTAACTAGTTGTTACTTTCATTAGTTGTATGTTTAAATACTTTTTAGTGTGCAAAAGCTACAAATGGATTCTTGATTATTTTGATTGATATACTAATATTTATATGTTCAATAGTTGTTTAAAGATTGGTAAATATATTAGTTAAGATAGTCAAGTTCAAGTTGATTCATAATTTTGATTTTACATGAGTGTTTTATTAAATGTAGTTTTCTATATGTGTGTAATAACTACCTCAGATACTTCACTATCACAATCCATAATCTCCTGATTAAGGGTGTGAAAAATTTCTCTAAAAGGAACAACCTTTGTCTAAGGCCTATAAATTTCTTACATTTTCATCTCCTTAGACTTCTTAGTCATGTTTGATTTTGTGTGTGCTATCATTTCTAGTAATGAGCATAGGCTCTAACATCACTTGTCCTTTTATAAACCAACTAGGGGAGTGATTCATGAAAACCATAGAAGATTTATTTTCTTCTTTACCTTTCCCTCCTTTTATGAGATTTTTTAGACCTTCCCACTTTAGATTATAATCTATCTACCAATATAATTCACATAGAGTTTCACAATCCTCTAGGAACCACACCTTCATCCAAAAACCTTGTCAGCAACCTAAATGCACTACCCTATATTACATCAATAGGTTTAAGTAAACTACATATGTGTAACTCATGCCCTAGAGTGTATTTTACCTCCATTGAGATCCTAAAATGTTAGAGGCTACCTTGTTATAGCTATGGTGTGCGTAAAATCTACACCACTAATTATGTCATCTTGATTTTTCCTATTAAATTTTTATTCATGGTTTCCATTCTTTTATCATCTAAAATATATCTTATTCCCTATTTTTCATTCCTTCACTTTAAATTGAAAGTCACATGTTGTGTAGACAAATTAATTGGCTATACTTGTAAAAAAATATGTTAGTACATTAATAAATTCATACATGTTCATCACATTAAATCATTTGCATACATTTTATCCAAACATAGAAATTTTTATTATATCATCACATGCCTAGTCATATTAATTACATAAACCATAAAACATACATAAAAATATAAACCCATAACACATGATTGGAAATTTAGTGAGATAAATTAGAATGTATCTATATATATTATAATGCCATGTTTGTATAATAAGTATCTAGCACAATCCACATTTGTAAAGGGTAAGTGTCTCAAAATTGTCAAAAAATTATATGTGTGTGTGCATGTACATGCACATACACATTTTAATGGTATAATTCTCATATACAAATTAATGGTCATAAGACCATGCTCTCTTCTCATAGGAGGGCCTTGATGCTAGATAGTAACATAGGTTGTGGATCTTAATCGATATCCTTCCAGTGTATCACTATGAGGCTATGTCCCCTTCTACTTTAAGGCTTGCATATGTCCTCTCTCCTCTCCTAGCTAGTACATTGATAATATCATGAACCTATGCCTTTTCCATTATTTCCATTTCATCCAAGATAAACTTATCCTCCCTTATACTAGTGAGAGTCACAAATACATGATATACTATGGAAAAACATCAATATGCCTACCAATATCAATAGGGACTCTAAGATCCACTAATAGATGATATCTTATATATTCAATCCTAATCATGAAAATTTTAACTAGGGTGTCCTTGATCATATTACTCAATTAGTCTAGGTATCTAAAATCACAAGGAATAAATATTTGTACTAGATCTAGTCATATTAAAATCAAAATAATAAATCAAATATGTAATCAATCTAAAATGTAAAGTATAATTAATAAGATGAAATAGACACATTTATAATTTACCTAGATAATCCTCATTCCAATCAAGGTTAGAGTTGTAGTCAATAGCCTCATCCTCATCAACATTGAGTTCCTCATCCAAATCAATGTAATCTAGACACTCTCTATATCCACCTACCATCTATTTTTATTTTTGTTGTGTGGGATCTTGCTAAGTGGGGTCTTGATGCGGTGGTGGTGGTGGTGGGGGAGCTACCTAATACTATCCTTTCATATCTTATCCTCCTTATTGAAATTGTGGATAAACCAATCAAGTAATTAATGCCCCCTATACTAGTGGGTTCCATAACATCTACCCCAAAATCCCTACTTGTTCCTCTCACATATATTTATATGCCACTGATGTTATGGGAAGGTATTATGCATAGGGCATGATAAACTATTGAGGCATCTTATCCATTGTGTTTACCTCAAAATATATGATTTTATATCATATCTATGTATCCCTAATGGATGATGTGAGTTATAATACCTCCTCATCCCACTAGATAACCATGACTTGGTAAGGTAGGGATATCATGTTTGTTTATGTCAAAGTCATAGTGGCCAAAGGAAATGCTTAGAATAGCACCAAATATTTTCATATCAAGGTTTTGATGCCACATTCATCCCTATTATACATTACCCTAAAGTAGGGGATCATCCATTCATATACCCAACTCATGAGTAGTGTAGGGTGATTAATATAAAGATATATCAATCTAGACACATGCTACAAATCTATATAGGTACAAGCCAAGATCTCCTAGATCCAATAAAATTAAACTCCCCTCTACTTGATCTAAATGATGATCTAGGACTAGATATAAAATAACCTATTAGTATCCTTATCTCCCATTAGTCAAGAGGAAAAGGATATTGATAATCACTTTTCATATATTTGGTATTGTTGATCCCTCAATCCTTAAAATTACCATATCACACTTTAGACTCACATCAAGTGCACTAAACTCACAAATTTTTGGTCCATACCATTACCTAAGATCTTCTCATTACCTCCTAAGGGCCACCATCAACCTATCATTGGGAGATTGGTTTTCTTATGTACATCAACAAGAGTGATAGTACACTCTCTTGAAGCATAAGGGAACATATAATTGTTTTTATCAGAGTTTTAGTAGGTGATAAATTTACACAATAACCTTTTATATGTGGGAATGATCCCCACTTATGTGACTCAAATAATCCTGACCTAATCTAGAACTACCAACTCATATTATTAATAATACCATGATGTAATGGGGCCACTTATATTCCTAGGATCTATTACAAAAACTATATGTCCCGTGTAGCAAGAAGAGACCATAAGTTATCTCATTTTTCATTTTACTAATCCCCAATCAATACTAAGGGGGGTTTCCTTTTCTTTTTTATGGACCTACCACCTTTTTTAGGGAGTGGTTACATAATTATGTGAACACTGCTTAAGTAGCAGTTGCATCACCACCCCAAAAATAGTAGGCTATAGTTTTAAAACTATCACAATGGATATGTAGCCATATATCTATCCTAATGTGATGGTTCCATATTTATGTGATGGTTCCATCTATAAAGCATGTCTATAGATAACCACCACCTTTTAAAAATGAAAAAACTACCCAAAGTGTAAAACATTTGGCATTTCCTAGTCCCCACTCAAAACAAATATATTATGACATTATTTTTTTGAATTTCATCAGATTTTTAGTGAATTTTAGTCAAATTTCAAAATCAAGGCAAAAAATGGAAAAAATAACTTACATGTCAATACCTTGCTCCACTTACCATTGATACATTATCTATCCTTCCATTTTGATCATCATATCAATTAATTCCTAGCTCAATTCCATCACCATCAACCTAGAGACCCAAATTATCACAAATCAAATTGAAAAAAATGATTCTCTTTTTATCAAAACAAATTTAATATATAGGCCCCCAACTAGTTGTTAAGGTTTGAAAACATTTTATTATGGAAAATTATATTATCTAAGCTCATTTATTATATTTATAAATCATATATTTGCCAAAATTTGTGAGTCATAATTCAAGGCTAAAATTTAATGATTTTGTTTTATTATAACACATTTTTATGATTTTTTAGGTATGCATCAACTTGGTGCTAGATTCAATCCCTTGATGAGATGATTCTAGTAGTACAATCTTCCCTACACAAATGGTAAGCACCATTTTACATTATTATATTATGTAGTATATTTTATACCTTTTTTGTTAAATTTCACTTGATTCCCATCTTTTGTCTATAGGTTGAATGAGGTCTTGATTATCTTCACTTGCCACTAAGCTAAGTCAGTTAAGTATTTTGAACTCTCTATTTGCATTCTACATGTCTTTGCTTAGGATCACACCCTTTGAATTAATAACACGGCATCCTCCCAATGGGGTAATATGTATTCACCCAAAAATTACATGATGTGATAGTTATGATACAATTTGCAATGATGATTAGTGATGTCCAAATTATGATCAAGTGGGTTCTCTCTAACATTATAGCCCCTAATCTCTCCTTATCTCCCTCTCAGCCCCACACAAACCTCTCTTATTATCCTTTTTATTTTATTTACTTATTTTTTACCCTTTTTAATTAGGATTAAACCACCCTTTTTATTGATGAAAATCCCATTCTCTATCACATAATTGTCCTCAATATGCTATAAATATCATGGTTTCACAAACTGACCTAACTAAACCATCACCAATATGGTGATTTCATGATACAATGTAGTGAATGTGTAGCCTAGTAATAGGGTTTTATCATGATAGGCTATAGTTGTATATCCACCCCATGTAAATAAGGGCATTTTCATCATTAACTATTTATGTGTTTTAGTCTCTAAAAATTGAGTTTTTCACATGTTTGCATGTTTTATTCATTTTTGTTGACTTTTACCACCTTGATGCCATCTCATGATTTGCAAATTCACTCCCAATGTTTTTTTATCACTCCCCATCCTTTATAATTTATTTGAATTAACTAAAAATTAAACTCCCCCTTGTAAGCTCATTGCTTCTCTTATAAGTATCTTAGTTTTAGATGAAATTTAATGCCAAAAAATTGTGTTGGAGATTCAAATTCAAATAATTTTATAGCCACAACCTAATTTATATTTATTTTTAGATCCATCCTTGATTTTCTTAATTATATAATACATAATTATATGGAAGGTAAGTCATTGAATGAGGAACTAATTCATTGTAATCAGTGTATTATCTAGCTATAGTCAATTTATCTCTTGTGTGGAGTTTTGTCCTTATTCATTATCCATTTTTCCATTGTTATTTTGTTTCCATCCTTGGTTAGACATTTCTTGCAATCTTGTTTGAGTAGAGGAGTTATCACACTAAGGATAAAATCACATTATTTACATCTCTTTCTTCCATCTAGTCTACACTTTGATCTAGTTGAGGGTTTCTAGTTTCAATTTTATTTTTTTATTTAGTAGATTATAATAGTTTACTTCCTTTCCATCCATTGTATTATATTTCATTTCAAAAAGGTAGTAGGTAGGAAAAAAATATTTCTTCCTATCATTATATTACACCAAAAAATTATTAGTTGGTTTACTTATTTACTTGCATCCACATCATATATGTTCTTAAATCAATCAACCTTACATCCGTATATTACACAAAATTTTAGGAAAATAAAGCAGTCATTTTTTTAGTTTTTAAAACAATCCATTTTTAGTTTGAATTAATATTCTATTTTACAAATAAACAAACATTTAGGCACATATTAAACCTAAGAAAATAAAGGGGTGTTATTTAAACATTTATTTTATTTATTTATTTAAAACTTAGAAAATTGGACATTGAAAATTCACTTCCATTTATGATTAATAATTTTAACTTAGTGTGCATTCATTGGAAAAATTAAAAATAAGATTTAGCTTGCATATGTAAAGAAGTATTTAGATACTTAATAGTGTTATTGCCTAAAGTCTAGTTCCAATTTTACATCTTGGATGTTAGAAAAACATTGGTTTTCACAATAAATTCATTCATTTATAATCATAAAATTTATTATAACTTCATTTAGCTTGCATCTAATACAGATAAAAATCAACACCTACATTGTTAATCTAGATTTTGTTTTCTTAGAATTGCATAAATTGGAAAAGAAATTTAAAAATGCCAAAAATAAACATTATTTTATTTATTTCCAACCAATGATTATTTTATTTTAGTCATTTGATTTTAGAAAGTAGTTAGCTTTCCTTTCAATAAAACATTGAAAAACCCTTTAAAACAAATAAAATAACTAACGAAATGTGCCAATGAACACTAGTATCCATAAAACCTTGATTATTAAATAAAAATTATTGACATATACCACATTAAAAAAATATCTTATGCTTATACATTTCATCACCTTTCCTCTTGGATGACTATCCCATAAAATCCTTATCTCCATATAGTAGGTCTTTTCCCTAGAGCTAGAGCCTTATGTCATGCCACTAATATCAATCTAACATTATCTTTGAGATAAAGAGAGAATTTTTTCATTATAAACCAATCCTAAACATCATGTAAACTCTCATAATGTTATAAAAGATAAAGAATAGATCCTTGATCCACCCATTATCATCCTTGTTTAGAACTAAGGTTATAAATACAAAGTCATTATCACCTAGTCACCCTCACCCTTTTTTATTTTCTCTTTGGGACTAGCATCATCATATATCATTCACATTTATGTATTAAATTAATATGGAATAGTGATTTTGATAGATTAGACCATATCCCCCAAATCATTTAGCCAAACCATTTCCTACATTAACACTCCCACTATTGGGTAGGATTTTCTCCTCCTTGTCATTAATAACACCAAGGGACCTTTGATTATCATTTTCACCTAGTTGGATGCTCTTAATGCTTAATGTGATGAAAGATAACTCATTTGGTACTAAATCAAAGCTCTCAATAAGGGACCTTTGAGTTCTAATTTAGTCATCTTATACTCAATTCCACCAATAAAATAAACATAATCCCTAGTTTTATCCATTATGTCAATTGTCCTATCCAAGCCTCGAAAAGATAAGGGCACATGAAATTGGATTATTTCCATTTTAATATAGAAACCAACCCACTTCCCAATATTAATCAATAAACTAAATTTGACTTCCTATCATCAAGAGATCTTCATCAGTCTAATGTCTAGCTAATTAGATATAACAAAAATTTTGGTCTAAAATTAATACCATGATTATAAGTACCTCTTATATCAATATTATTTTCATTAATATCAAAAAATTTAGTGAGGGAATGCCCATAAATATAGAAACTAATGAAACCCCATAACTGATATTAGGTTTTGTCATAGTGAGATACATAAAATCCATCACCATCCTTAAAAAAATAATTTCATCAAATGAATATATTCCACCCTCTCTATTTATATTTTATATTTACAATTGGAGTGTCCATTGGCTTAGAATGCTGAATATTTTACTTTGTTAACATGTCTTGAGCATATTTAGATTGAAAAATAGTAATTACTCTTCCTTTTGATGGACTTCCATGCTAATAAATTAATTTATAATTCTAATATCAGTCATATCAAATTATTATTTCATATATTTACATATTCATAAATCTACCTATAAATATCAATGTATCTACATAGAGACAAACATACAACACACTAGAACCCAATGTTTACATCTAAGGATTGGTTTCATTTTAAACTATCACAAAGCCTTGATCCAATAACTAGATATAAAATATTTAGTGCCAAGATATTGGATATTTATTCATCTCATAAATTTCTTTTTTATCATTATTACCCAAAATTATTTACCCTTTACCTCAAAACCTTGTAGTTGCCCCACACATACTTCTTATTCAATAAATTTATTTAGAAATGAATTTTTTACTTACTTTTTATGTATTTTCCATATATTATGAGTAAAAACAAAAATATTTAGTATTATAGTATATTAACACGAAATAGGTGCATAAGTTTCCTGATATTTGACCATATATGTTTGAGCAAACCCTTTTGCAACTAGCATAGCTTTTAACTTGTTAATTGTATCATCACACTTGACTTTGGTATTGTATACCCACTTGATTACAATTAATTATTTACTATATGGAGGATTAATAATTATATATATATATGTGTGTGTGTGTGTGTGTGTGTGTGTGTGTGTGTGTGTGTGTGTGTGTGTGTGTGTGTGTGTGTGTGTGTGTGTGTGTGTGTGTGTGTGTGTGTGTGTGTGTGTGTGTGTCATTCCTCTCAATTCAATCCATCTCAATTTCTATAGCATCAATCCATTCTTTCTTTTGATTAGTTTCTAGATAACTTATAGGTTCACTAATCATAGATGATAATGTAAACATAGTATTTTCATCATAAGAACCATAAAAAAAATTTCCTTCATGATCTTGATATCACATTTTTTTTATATCACATTTTATTATATATATTTGTATTCAACAAACACTTGTTCTTGTTTGGAGTTGAATAAGATAGATGAATAATCTCATGGAAAGAGCTAGTATAGTTCTTGTTGAACTAGAAATATGTGGAGTTTTTAAGACCTCAAAAAATTTAAGAAACTTCACACAGTTAATTATTAACTATTTAATTGTTTTGATTTTAATGTTTCAATTTACTTAAACTTGGATGGGCTTTATATCTCCTAGTTGTACCTAGATTTTGATGGAGTCATCTAACTTGTTAAAACCATGCTTTTGAATTATTATGTGATTTGATAAACCTAAATCAAGAGATAAAAAATTATTTTCATATTTAATTATAAAATTACATGTGAGACAATAATATTACTCCTATTTATCATTATTTTTTTCATCTTGTAATGCCTTATTTTCACCCTCTTCTTAAGCTTGATTCTTAGTTGTCAGTTTACTATAATATTTTATAAAGTATTATGTTTTTTTGGAAGGGAAGAATAATGTATGTATTTATTTTACATCTGAATTTATCTTAAACTTTTAAATTTTTATTTGAGTTTTCTAAATCAAATCATTATATTTTTCCTCTTTAGTCTTTGAAATGTTTTCCTTAGTTTTAAGTGCATGTTCTTGATATCATGTATATAGTATCATATTATCCTAATTCAACAAGAGAGAATCCACTAGATAATTAAATCTTATAGTGTTCATGTCCTTAATCTTATTAAGAGTGATCACAATATGTATACATTTTTTAGTCAAATATCTCATAATTTTCCTTAATATGACCATATCTTGTTTTTTTATACATAAAACCTCATTCAATGTACTAAGTAATTTATCTTTACATAATATTCTCCAACTCCTTCATTATCTTACATTCTTAACTTTTCAAAGTTAATTATAAGAGTTTATATTTTTATTCTCTCACCTTATTAGATATTTAATATTAATTTTTAAATGTATTCCATGTCTCATGGGTATTTTTGCATCTAAAAACTATATAGCACTCTGAAGATAAATGAAAGATTTTGTATTCACCTTTTCTTCATGCATGCATGCATGTATTCATGCACATGCATTCACACACATGAGTGTGCATGCGTGCACGCATGCACGCACATGCACGCACGCGCGCGCGCACACACACACACACACACACACACACACACACACACACACACACACACACACACACACACACACACACACACACACACACACACACACACACACACACAAAAACATTATAATTTTCTATTTTTAGACAAAGATATCTAATATGTATTTGGTTTTTTCCCACGGATAAAATTATCCAAAACTCCATTACATAAAATAATTCTCTTAAACTAATATCTATAATATTCAAGGTAGTTACATTTAAAGAGGAGAATATTTAGAGAAGTAAAATTCACAAAAACCATGATACGCCTAATAATGGCTTGAAACCATTTTGAAATTTTATTTAATGAGGAAATTATAAAAAATTAAGGTCTTTATTTATGGATTAAGTGTGAATAATATTCTATTTACTTCTAAATTGAAGCCACATATCAACTTATTTGACTCAGAACTATCATTTGTTAATTGGGTAGTGTTTCAAGTGTGATTATTGATAAGAATTGCTATGAATAACCTCAAATTATAATACATGTGTTTTATAGCTTTCATTTATGAATACCTACACTAAAATATATATTTAAATACATGATAAAATAACTTCTAATAAACATAATTGTGTCACACTTGTGTAGAATCTTTTATTAATAAGAAAGGCTAAAATTAGCCAATTTTAAGAAACTTACATTATAGTTTATAACAATAAAAACATAAATTAAATGATAATTTTATATATTTAATTAAAAATTAATTAAAATAAAAATATAATCCTAAAAATAGTCTATGACAACTAAAATTAGACTCAAGAAAATAATGTTGAACTATTGGCAAAATAAAATCAACATGCAAAAAGTATTTCTTAGTAAGTAAACAACTCATGCACACTAGACAAGTTAGGTGCCCCAAATCCATATAAAATATGAAATTGAATAAAATTAATTTAATAAAAACTAACTTAAATATTAAAAATTTCCCCACCTATTGGTTATGAATGGATAAATATTTGAGTCTAGTTAAGTATACATTTAGTGAATTGCACTCTAGCTAACACTTCTAATTATTTTAAAGAAGTTTCCAAAAAGTTAAAAAATTAATAAATAAAAAATATAGGAATAAAATAAAATAAATAACCATTATAAAATTAAAAAACCAAATAAACTTATTATAACATCAAATTTTAATTGTTGACATTGGAATCATACTCAACATACTAATAAGTTTTTTATAAAGATTCAAGCCTCCATACAATTATACTAAAATTTTGGGAAACATTTTATGATTAAAATGATTCATATTAGGACATATTATCACATGAGTTTAGATTATTAAATATATTTTAGGGCACATATAATGACTATGAAAAAAATACAATAGATGAGGATCATACTGGAGATATGGTTAAGAATATAGAAATGAATAAGAGGGTGATAAATAGATATATAATAGGTAAATTAATTAAAAACTTAGATAAACAATATTTTGAATTTAAATACTACAACATGCTAAAAATAATATGTACAACTAGTGATTGATAGTATAATAAATAGGAAACAAGAGTACTTATCTAGTTCACTACATGCATGTGGATTTAATGTGGAACATGCAAGAAATATATTGGATATAGATTCTAGATCAATCATAATATTATATAAATTTAACCTCTATGGCCTTAAAAACTTATTTTGACATTGGAATATTACATCAAGACTTCTATCTAACTTGGATATAGGTGACTAGTATAAAATACCTAATGGATCTAGATGCAACTACTTAAAGTATTATGGGTTATTTTTCACCTTCACTCTAGTGATTTTTGATCAATATCATTGGTTATCAATCTTTTAAAATAATCACAACACTATCTCTTCATATTTATAGTGACCTTTAGAAAAATGGGTTAGTGGGCTCACACTGTCGAGCTAACCCCAAAGACACTTCTATCATTGGGTGTTGCGTACATAACCACTACTATGAAAAGGTCCTTAGATAAATGTATTTATACCCTAATCTATTCACTTTTGTGTGTGTATAAGGGTGGAATATGTGTAAATCAAGTACAATAGTGACCTATATTGTAACTTGGAAAATGGGAATCATGGTTTCTCGTTCAATAATTCAAACTTGTAGATGTGTTGTCCATATGATTGATATGGAACTAAGAGAAAAAGGGAATATTTTATCACTTTAATGCTTGATTTAATTATTTTGTTAAGTTACCTTGTGAGAGGTATGATTTTTATATTTATTTGTTAACTAGTGAATGAATGAGGATTAATTATGCATATATGCCAATCCTTTATAGAAATATATTACATTAAAACACATAGGTTGACCATAGGGACATGTTAAATTCTAAATTTTTTATGAATTTAGGGCACTAGACACTTTCATTAGCACAAGATACTTGCATAGATGTAGGCATGTGACTAATATGCAAGTGTTAAAGAGGATGGAAAACAAGTATAGGTCCATAAATTGAAAAGGTAAAATATAAGTAGGTTTACAACACTTTGAGTATGAAAAGAGGCCATCATAATTATAATAACATTATTCAAACTAAGACATAATAAATTTAGCATAGAGAGATAGTTTATACTAGCCTTTCAATAGTAGGAAGGTTTAATAACTACAAGTATTGCCATCATAGGTATTTTCTAAGTGTGCATGACTAATGTTCTATATACTTTATATTTAGTGTCTACATTTCCCCCACCCTTTAATCTAGTAATTAAATTACTAGTTTAAAAAAATGTGTTTTTGGGTGTGTATAAATATCTTGTCTTTGACTAAGCCTAACTTGTATATTTTTCTAGTGATTGACATAAAAATAAAATCATGTCATGGTATATAATCAGTGCATATAATCTAAAATCAAAATCATTGAAATAATTAAAATAGAAAGATCAAGGTCTAGGATTACACATGTGTATCGATGCAACTGCCTTGCCTTTCATCGATTTGATTTGAAAATATAATTCATTATGAAGCTTTGAAAATAATATTAGGACATTTAAAACATGAAATTTTGTGTGTGTGTGTGTGTGTGTGTGTGTGTGTGTGTGTGTGTGTGTGTGTGTGTGTGTGTGTGTGTGTGTGTGTGTGTGTGTGTGTGTGTGTGTGTGTGTGTGTGTGTGTAAGTAAAATACCTTGTCTTTGAGTAATCCCAACATGCATATTTTTTTAGTTATTAATGTAAAAACAAAAGTATTTTTTGGAATATAATCAGTGCATATAATCTAAAATAAAAATCATTGAAATGATTGAAATAGAAAAATCAAGGTTTAGGAGTACATATGTGTATAGATGAAACTACCTTACCTTCCATCACTTTTATTTTAAAATATGATTCACTATGAATCTTTGAAAATGAGATTAGGGAAAATTTAGAACATGCATGTGTGTGTTTGTGTGTGTGTGTGGGTGTGTAGAACACACACACACACATACACACACACACACACACACACACACACACACACACACACACACACACACACAGAGAGAGAGAGAGAGAGAGAGAGAGAGAGAGAGAGAGAGAGAGAGAGAGAGAGAGAGAGAGAGAGAGAGAGAGAGAGAGAGAGAGAGAGAGAGAGAGAGAGAGAGAGAGAGAGAGAGAGAGAGAGAGAGAGAGATAAATGTATGTGTGTGTGTATTAAAGGGTAAAATTACTGTACACATTGTAGAAAAGGTTATTTTCCACCTAATTGTTGACATTACGTCAATAGTATAACCCAATCATACTTATAACCTAGTGAGTGTGAGCTGATCCAAGTCGACCCAAACAATAAATCTCATGATTTTAGATGATGTAATCAATTCTAGTATATAAACTTGTAAAGATTAAGCTGTTTAGTCACCTCAAAAATAACAAAATTGAACTAACTACTACATTATATTGTTTCAATAATAGTTCATAATAGCTTAACCTAGTGAGTTAATGTTTTTAGGTTTCTTTTTAAATATGAAACTAATTTTGATTTTTAAATTTAGATGATCTTCGCATAGCATATGAATCTTATGTATGTATCATTATAAAACCTACATATAAAAATGTATTCGGTTTTATCACAAATATGCATCTAAATCTTATAACTATGTAATTTGTCTAATTTCCAACTATGTATGGACAACATGTTTCCAAAACCTACCCCCACTTAAATATAAAATTGATATCTAGTATAGTTGTGGAGAACATGTTTCTATAACATGCCCCCATTGTATATATGAATCTATAAACTATGAAAAATATGGAAAACATTCCTCTATGACATTCCCCCACTAATATGCCACACCCCCTATTGAGGTTAGTGTAAATAGAAATTGGTAGTCACCTTACCTAAAAATGATAACATAATTGTATAATCTATGAGTGTATCATGTAAAATATAATATTAACATGTCTATGTAAATATAGTAATTATTTACATATTATGTGATCACATTAAGTCCTAATATGATTTATGTGGATTATAGAAATATCTAGATAGTAACAATACAAGATCAACAAGTAATTAAGTGTACACATGAGATCACTCAAAAGAAAATCAAAATAAAATGATCCAAGGATACCTTATCAAATGGGCATGATCAAAGGTCACATAATCAAAGGTACATGATTGAATTTAATATAAAAAAATCAAGAAATGATATATTGGTATTTCCATACAACAATCAATGACATATGAAAATGTCAAAGTAAGCAAACAAAGGCACAAGGGCTGAAAACATAGAGCATATTAAAATCCTCAAGGATAATATCAAGAAAGAAAAGACACTCAATGAAGTACATGAAATGGAAACATGGAACATAAGAAACTAACATAATC
>JARHVA010005204.1:1170000-1175000 GCA_037957365.1 Torreya grandis
TCCTCTTCTATCTCAGACCTATCAACACGGCTTGGCCTGAGAGCAACAACGTCGCCATTCTTTTTATCTCAGTTGTTTCGACTCAACCAGAATAGCTTTCCATTTTAGTCAAGAATTCAATGAATTCTTCATACAACCTCTCTACGCTTTCAACACACTACAAATATGCGTTAATCTCCGTGTCCAGACATGACATATATGTATATATGTACAGTGGTCGTGTTCCTTCATTTGTGCATGAATTGGTATAGCATTTTAAGTTTTGAAGAAATCAATGAACGCTAGTAGAAGGTGATGGATTCTGTTTCGTCCCTTTTCAACATAGATGCTTCTATCTCCAATAGAAAAATACATCCCTCCTACTCAGGTCACTATACCCCTTTGCCATGTAGACAACCATGTTTTTCTTCTGTGAGCAAAACAGAGAAGCATCCTCAAATGGTTCAACTCTTATATTTAAACCTGACTGTATAGGGTCATTGCGGAGCTATGGTATAACATCAGTTAACATACAATGCTTCCATGGCTGAAGGCCATAAATCATAAGGAAATGCCTTTGTTTAGGAAGATGGATGGGATAATTGTATATATTCTAAGAGTGAGCTTTGTAAGATAGAAAGCTACAATCTTTGAAAATTATACGTAGTTGAGAGGGTAGGTGCGACACAACATATACATCCGACACAACATATTCATCATTCATTCTTTCATAAAAAGGCTACAATTCATCTAAACCAGGAGAAGCACTCCCATTATCGCAACAAGCTAGCTTTGTGCTTTAAAGAAGCAAAACTATTCGTAGGCTTTAAGCAGGCTTACATAGTATTTACGCAAAGAAACTGAGGCACACTCATGATTGCCCCTCAGTAGGGAAATGTTTTCAGATATTTTATGTAATATGTAAGCTAGATTAACACAAATTTCAGATAGGGGGTACACATCTCAAAATGCAAAATAATTCGATCCACAAACTTAATTAAATTCATCAAATTAAAATATACATAACTGTTTCTTGGTCTTTGAAGACTTCCACACTAGCTTCGTTTCTCTTCCAGTCTTTATTTCCCTTCTCTGCAATCCTTGCTACTATTTTCTTCATTCCACAGTGAACTTCTCTTGCTTGTTATCTTTTCTCCTTTCTCTCTTCTAGCCTTCTCTTCTACGCTACATTCCTCTTCATTTCTCCTTGAGATCCTCCTCCGAATTGCTTCCTTTTCCCAAGGAGATCTTCCCCTATTTTTCCTCTTTGACTCCCTATCTTTTTTGAAATCCAAAGTAATACATATATTATTATTTTTTTTACTTTTGGAGTCTCTTCTCTCCTAGCCCAACTTGGGCTTTGAAAACCGTAAGGACAATTTTTCTAAACAATTATCTAAGTTGAGAGATAATCTCAACTAATATCTTATGGTTGAAATTGTTCAACCATCTCTTCCACTTCTACTCAACAAACTCTTCAACGTGGAGATTCCCACTTTCACCCCTTTTATTTTTATTTATTTTTATATATTTACATTTACAATTAATCCTCCTCTAAGACATCATTTTGGAGTCAAAAATGCAATATTTTGAAATTTGAATTTAAACATGACTTATCCTGCAGATGCTCCTGCATCATACTCTCCCTCTAGGAACAATTTGAACCTTGGTTCAAATGAACTGCTGCCTCCATGCTTTAGCCTTCATTCTATACCTTGATCCCATGGTCTTCTTGTCATTGTCAATGCTTTTCTTTGATAGTTTCTGTCTCTCATCTTGCTGTTCTTTCTCTTCTGGTATGTTCTTCTCATTTCTTTTTCAGCTACCATCTCCCACTTCCATGCTTCTTCATCTTCATATATGTCTTCAAAGTTTTTATCTTCTATACCTATATGCAAAACATCAAAATCCACCTTACTAGAAAAACATTGAGGCCATGAAGCCTCTTGGCTACCTCCATGTTTTTGTTTCTTGACCAAAATTGTGTTGGTCTCATTGCTTTGCTCTTGTCTTGTTCTACTCTTCCCAATGTTGCCTTCACCATGGCTTGTACCTTTACACAACTCTCTTGGAGGATTCAACAACTCTTCTATCCTCTTCAACTCTTCACACAACACAAGCTCATCCAAATCTTCATGTCCTATATCAAACTTAGGACCAGATTGTCTTTCATCCTCTATAAGTACATTCATCCACTTCATAGTTTCATCATACAAATCAGCTTCTTCATCAACATCAGTATATTCATCAAAAACAATTGCAGTATTCATACCTTCTATATTCTTGCTTTCTTCAATCTCTGCTTGAAGCCATCTTGTTTGTTCTACTGCATATTCTTTCCTTTCCCCATCATCCATCCATTTTGAACTCTCTCCTTGCTGCATATTAGTTTTTATAGCCACTTTCCATTCTTTATTTTCCATAAAAAGATTATTAAATGATTCAAAAACATCATTACCTTGCCATGTACCTGTGTCATCCTTCACCTTTTCCCATTGATTTATTGGTGTTCCTATCTCAACGCTCACATCTTCTTCACTCTTAGCCTTCTTAGGCACGCATACTTGTTTCTCATTCTTACCATTTCTCTTCTCAAGCCATGTAGGCATCCTGTATCCATACTCTTGTACCAGCACTTCCTCTTGCTTCGGAGTTTGCTTCTTCCACCATTTAGGCATCACATATCCATGGTTAATTAGAAACTTTACCTTTCTCTTTGCTTCTTTAACATGCATATCAACAGTTTCATGCCTATAAGAAGAATCAATTATTTAACTCAACTTTACCTCCTTAATGGGCTGCTCCATTAGTTCCTTGACTTGCATAGCTTCTTGATTATCTGTACTTTCTTCTTATTTTATGCTTGGCTGCTCTCTTTCTTCTTCTTGGCATTTAATGGCATCTTGGAATTCAGCTTCATCTTCCACTTCTTCCCTTGCTTGTATAGGTTCTTCAACACCTCCATTATGCATTAACCAATGCATCTCTTCTTCTTTATCAATAGCAACAAACTCTCCTCTCATTCCTGCACATTCACTTGTGCAATTGGTGTCTTCTCTTACACCAATCTCTTAACTCTCCAAGGCCCTTCTCTTGACCTTCATAAGGCTGCTCATACTTGCATTTACCCACTCAAAAACAACATTAAATACAAAAACAAGAGACCATAATGTCTCCATGAGTATCCTCTTAACGAACATTCTCATCTTTCCAAGTGCTCTTCCTGGCACTTCATCTTCTTTCTTTTCTCTTGTCCTCCACAATGAGAACCTTCTTCTCAACTTGTTCCTCTTGCTTCTCACTTGGCAACCTCATCATCTTGCCTCTTTGGGATTCCCTCTTCATGGCAATCTCATTTTGCCTCCTTCTCCTCTTCACTGGGAGATCTATTGGCCACTTTATCCTCTTCTTTATTGGCCATACCCATGCTTTCATATTCAGCTGCATCCAAGACTCATACTCATCTTTAATCTTAGCTAATTCTTTCTTCAAACTAGCAATTTCTTTATTAAAATCAACATTAGTCATACCTTTGATGCTTGCTTTCCTCTTGCTTCTCTCATATACCTTGTTGCTCTATAGTGCTTTCAACAATGCTTCCATCTCTGAGATCTTCACTTCACCCAAGTCTTTTCCACCTTGGTCTCTTGATCCCTTGTCTCACCCAAGCCTTTCTCCTTGACTGGTCTTTTGACAATCTTCTTGATCTCACCTAGGCCTTTTGCATCCTAGTCTTTTGATATTTTTCTCAATCCTGCAGCAACTCTTATACAACACTTCATCAAATATAAATAATAAATCCAAGCTTACCTTGCTTTGGATCTTCCTCTTGAGCATTCACTATGCTCTTCTTCTAGAGCTTCTCTAAGCTTCTCTTCTCAATTTTGCAAACTTCATCCTTTACCTCACCTAAGTCTATTTCACCTTAGTCTTTTGGCAAATTATCCAAGCTTCTTCTTGGATCTTCACTAAGCCTTCCTTGGCTCCTTCTCTTTTTAATCCTCAATGGCTTGGCTACCTTTCTCTTCACTTGTTTACTTATCAAAAACAAATTTTCAAACCATAGACTTTAAACTAAATATTAAATCTAACTCATACCTTTCCTCCAACAGAGTCTTCTAGTGTTGTCTCCTATTGATCCCTTGGCCAAATCCTGTCACAATTGTAGCATTATTCTTTTCTTAATTCTACAGCAACAAATTATCTAATCCCAAGAGCTTTAAGCTCTGATACCAGATGATGCATAACTGCTCATATTGCATTCAATTTCATATATATATATATATATATATCAAAATGACTGATATAAGATCATACAAATGACCACCCTACTGAGTTCATAAAATTTGGAAAACTTTGATAAATGGAGAATTTGAATGCACTGATAAATTGATGGCTAATAGGATGAGGTTTTAGTTATAGAAGAGATGTGGTCTTGTATACTCCATAACAAAACACATTTATCTTTTTACCTCCAGATGGGACAAATGGTGCGTTCACCTTCTGCTCTAAAATGGTGCGTTGTCTTATCTTGCAGGGTCTAACAAGTCATTAATAACCTCATTATACATTTCTAAATATAAGATGTGAAGAAGGATTCTGTTGACCATAGCATTGAGAAGATACAACAATGTTTTGTGGATTCACCTTCTTCAGAAGATCTACGGCTGTGTGCCTATTTCTTTTGCCTGCTCTTTCAAGTCATTTATTTCTTCCTTCAATCTTATCTCCTCTTCTGTCTTAGACCTGTCAACACGGCTCGGCCTGAGAGAAATAGTGTCGCCATTCTTTTTATCTCAGCTATTTTGACTCAACCGGAACAACTTTCCATTTCAGTCAAGAATTCAATGAATTCTTCATACAACCTCTCTGCACTTTCAACACACTACAAATATGCATTAATCTCTGTGTCTAGATAGGATATATATGTATATATGTACATTGGTTGCATTCCTTCCTTTGTGCATGAATTGCTATAGCATTTTAAGTTTTAAAGAAATCAATGAACACTAGCAGAAGGT